>CM030181.1:4980983-5192886 GCA_017639675.1 Aplochiton taeniatus | reverse complement strand
CTTATTGTGAATGACAGCTCTAGTCATATTCTTACTGCTAGGCTCAGTATTTAATCTATGAAACAGCTAAATTAACAAAGAATTGTCTGAGAAAATGTTTGGTGCAACTAATATTACTTTGAGAATCATTGGCCCTCTTCACATTAAACGTACACTTAGATTACCATTCCAAATACATTGTGATGTGATTAGTAAAGTCAAATAAAGCATTTTGTTCTCTTGTTATGCTTTATAAACTCTCTCTCTCTCTCTCTCTCTCTCTCTCGCTCTCTCTCTCTCTCTGAGTAGGCTCCACTCCTGGGGACACACTCTTGAAGAAGCTTTTGAGCAGTGTGCCATGGCTATGTTTGGCTATATGACGGACACAGAGACGGTGGAGCCCCTTGACACAGTGGAAGTAGAATCCGAGGGTCAGTACTCACCGAAGATCATCGGTGTGTTCCGACATTAATGGTCACCTGGGATCTATTACTATATCCTCTTGAGACCCGGCCCATTCATTTATGTCCTCTGTAGTAGACATTTGTTCTTTTGGTCTATTTTTTTACTTGCTTGAGCTACCCTATTCAGTCCTGTTGTACTCGCAAGAGGACATCCTGGCCTTTCCAATGATATCTCATGTGTAAGTATGGGATGATGACAACTTCCTCTTCCTTCTTAAACAAAATGGCTTCCATAGGAACAAGCACATTTTATGGAAAGGGAAAAGGTAAGTCGTATATTGTTTAATAATTCACTTCTGTTTATTACAATCATACTTTTTCTTTTATATTAAGATGTTAGGAATCAAGTTGTATGTTTTGATGGCAGTTTAATTATTTGTAACTTGAACTAACAGTGAATTTATCAATGTCCTCTGTAGTGGACATCAGGACGATAGTAATGTCACAATTTCACATTTCTACTTTGTTGTAGGAGACAGATCCGAGGCAGAGAAAATACTGTTCAGAATAATTGAGGGAGATTCAGATGTAGATTTGTCAGATGAGGAAAATGCTGAGGATGTGGTTCCGACTGCTGAAGAAGAGGTAGAAAGCTCTGAAGATGAGGCAGGAAGCTCATCAGATGAGCTGACAGACACAGTGCAGGAGGAAAGACGTGCTCCACTGTAGGCCAGGATTAGCAAGTAATATTAAGTTTAACTCAGAATAACCATAAAAAGTGTAAATAATGTCAGATGTACTGTAAATTGTTGGTAGTTTTGGCAGCTCAGTATTACAGATTATATTCATACAGAAATATTGTTATAACAATATCAACTAAACCATCTCATCTCTCAGAGGACAATGAAATGATGTGCTTATTTGTAAATCACCAATAGGATATTTTGTAACAACATGGTAATTACATTATTTTGTCTTTTTTATCATAACAGATTCTCACCAGTGCTACCAGTGCCTCCTGATATCCACAACAACCCTGCAACCCGTGCAAACTGGAGTCCTATCCAATACTTTTCCCAATACATTGATGAAAAAGTATTTGAAGACTTTGCAGCATTCACAAACCAGCGTGAGCTTCAAACTAGAGGAGTATCTCTGAATACCACACTACAGGAAGTGCAGTCCTTCTTTGGTATATCAGTTTACATATCCTGTTTGGGTTACCCCAGAATTAAAATGTTTTGGGCCAACAAAACAAAAGTACCAATAATAAGCAACACAATGACACGAGATAGGTTCTTCAAGTTGAGAAATTCACTGAAAGTTGTCAACGATCTGGATGCAACAGAAGAAACAATGAAGGCTGACATTCTTTGGAAAGTTAGACCCCTCCTTGACAGAGTGAAACAAGGCTGCCTTAGCCTACCAAAACCTGGAAAGCTCTGCATAGATGAGCAAATGATCCCTTTCACAGGCCGCTGTCCAATCAGGCAGTATGTTCCAGGCAAGCCTTATCCCACTGGTCTGAAGGTATTTGTCCTCGCCTCTCCAGATGGTTTGATGTTGGACTTTAAAGTGTACCAGGGGAAGAATACCTTTACTGACAAAGGACTGGGCATCGGGGCAGAAGCAGTCTTACGCATGGTGGAATCTGCTCCAAGAGGAACTCAGTTGTTCTTTGATCGTTATTTCACAACAGTGAACCTTATTGATGCATTGCTGGAAAAGGGCCTGCCAGCCACTGGAACCATAATGAAGAACAGGGTGCCAAAGCCCTGCAAGCTTCCTGGTGACAAACAACTTCAAAAAGAAGGAAGAGGAGCATCAGTGATGGTGGTCAGAAGGATTCCTGAGCTGGCTGTCACAAAATGGTTTGACAACAAGCCAGTAATTATGGCCTCTACTGCATTTGGGAAAGAGCCGGAAGCCATCTGTACTAGGTGGTCGAAGAAAGACAAGGCACACGTCCAGGTGAGAAGACCAGCAGTCATTGCAGAGTATAATAACAATATGGTGGGAGTGGACCTCTGCGACCGTATGCTGAGCTTCTACAGGATGTCGAGCAGGACCAAAAAATGGACTACACGTGTGATCTTCCACTTCTTTGATGTTGCCATTACAAACTCCTGGATCCAGTACAAGTCTGATAGCAAAGCACTGAGCCGAGCTGCAAAATGCACTCAGCAATACCTGGAATTTAAATTGCACCTGGCTGAAGAGCTTATGGACAGAGCGTCAACTGGAGATAGTGCAAGTGAAAGTGAAGAGAGTGAAGAAGATTACAGACCACCAACGAAAATGAGGATTCCACAACCAGAGGCATCTCTGCGTAAATATGGTGCCAAACACATGCCAGAGATGATTGACTGCAAACATGCAGAAAGATGCAGGAATAGGGGCTGCAAGAGCAAGACATACATAAGATGCAGTAAATGCAAGATGTTCCTCTGCATTTCCAAAAAGAGAAATTGCTTCATGACATACCATTGCTAAAATCACCACTAAAGAAGATGTAACTTGCAATGAAATGTAAAAGACATTAAACAGTTTTCTGTTTAATGGAAGTTCAACTTAAAAAAGTAAAAGTAAAAAGTTGTTCGGCTAGATTTCTTAAGTTATTTTTCCATAAAAATAGTCCCAACGTCTACTACAGAGGACATGCTATAAAAATAAAAATACAATTTTTTAGTTCAAAATCTAAATTGTAATATCCTTATTTCATCCTAAACATGTAGGATTTCACAAAAAGAAATAAAAGTATGGATAATGTTTTTCTTCAGTTCTCAGGAGGATATATCTTGATTACCACTTGTGTGTGCGGTTTACTTTTTGAAAGTGTTGGTGTTACAAAAATAATAGTATTAATAATAATACATCGACAGTACTTTTCAGAACAAACGTTACAAAGTGCTTGTCCTTCCATAATTTATCTGGTTAGCAAGTTATTATAATAGATTTATGCTATGCACACTTTGCCATTAATAATTAGGTTTGGATAGTGATCTTGTATGTCTCTTATATTTCCACTAAAGAGCAACAGTGCGGCAGTTTTTCTTTCTCGCTTTTGAAAATCATAGATGCAGCAGACTGGAAAGAGTGCATGAGCTAGTTATAGATTCCGACACCGTTTAACAGGTCTAAATGTTTTTTAATGTTGTTAAATTCAAATCTATAGCTGACGGTTGCCAACTGTAATCTACAACCGTGACCATTCTTGTCCACTCTGTGCATGTCCGTTTGCTTGTTTGTTTGACTGTAACCATGTCTGCTCGGTGTATGTATGACGTCTAGGAGAAGACATGGAGTCTCTGCTGTTCCACTTTCTGGATGACTGGCTGTTCAAGTTCAGTGCAGATCTGTTCTTCATCCCCAGGGTAAGAACATTGGCAGTTGCCCCAAGTAAGAAAAAGGCCACTTGCCAAGAACCAAATATGTCTACTACAAACAGTCATCCTATACTTTTTTTTTTATCCAATTAAGTTCAACCCTGTATATACTGCCATGTTTTTTTTTTTATGTTTATGTGTTTCCTAGGAGGTAAAAGTAGTGCATTTTGACAGGCTGCACTTCAAAATCCGTTCCATTGGGTGAGTTTATGTTGTACTGTTAAATTAAAGGAGAGTGCCCTCCGGCTTGTGTTTTGGTTAGACCTGTTTTGTAAAGCTCTATTGGATGGATATGGGTTTTGGACTCGGATGTGAGCCCTATCAGCCTGTGAAAGGACATACATGGGCCTCTTGGGATATCAGATACGATAAGGGCCAGAGAATTGAATATAATATTCACCGTTGTCACATTTTCCACCTTTTGAATCCACAGTTCTCAGGTTTCCAAGTCAAGTTTGGGTGGGACTAGCATCTGTTAAACTTGAATGACTTCTTAGAGTTAGAGTAATGTCTTTATCAGATCTACCTTAATGCCAGAGTACTTGTATCAGGGTTTACATTTGTTTTGTCATTGTTTAAACAGACAATCTTGCCTGGCACTTTAACAACAGTGTATTGAGTTATCAACCCAAAAGTTGATTATAGACAACACAGTTCTGGGTAAGCTGGTTTCAGACACCCTAGAAAAGTCAAACAAGGCATTGTTGTTAGAAGAGTTGGTTCCCAGAATGCCTTATCTGCTCTGAATGAATGGGCTTTTGATTACTCTGGTTTAAACCTGCAGGTGGGGGGAAGAGTTTAATCTGGAAAAGCATCCACAGGTGAGTGGGTCAACCAACCTGAATGACTGGCTGTCTGGCTAGATGAATAATTATCTGTCTGATTGGCTGGCTAATTGGCGGGATGATTACATTCTGACTGTTTACAGCTACACATACTTCTGATCTATGATTCTTAGTAATTTTCATGGGACGCTTTAAATTTAGCTCTGCATTGATTTGACTGCTACTGCAAGGTCCCAGAGACTTTCATCCACATGTACTCAAAGCACACATAGGTAGTTACAATTCTATAGTGTTAGGCTATAGATTTATCTTAGCATATATTGCAAAACATGCAGTGTTGTGCTGCTAAATTTGGAGCAACAACAGAAATCTTCCTGGTTCACTTGAAAGTCTTAAGATCTTAAGGAGTGTGTGGGAATGCTGTGTCTGTATGCCACTCCACCCTAGCCATCAGTATTAGTGACTATTTACACTCACCCAGAATATCCACAAATGGAGTCTACGGGTGTATACTTAACGCAACGGTTGCTGTGTCACATCCAATCAGTTCCTTGAAGTGCTATGTTTGAAGGCCAACCACGACATCTTATGAGCACAACAAAAATAAAGCTGTGAAAAATGATTGAGGCTTCTCAAAGACAAAAGCAGTATTTATAGACTGAAGAAAGGCGTGGTTCTTTTGCACTTGGGATTTGGTGTGACAAACAGTTTGTAGGCTACGGTTGAGGGAAGCACACACAGGCACTTCAAGAGCCTATGTGGCTACAAGATTCTTTTTAAAAGAAATGTGTTAAAACTGTCTTCCTAGGGTACAGAGGTGAAAGCCATCACCTACTCCGCCATGCAGATCCATGATATTGACAAACCGGAGATATTTGCCATTATTGATATCTGACGATGTGGCATTGAGGGGGTCCAAGATGGAGGAGGGGTAGTACTAGCTCCGGCTGTAAGTGCCTGACAATGTGCCTGCGTTTACATAAAAAACAATTTCCCTTGTGAAGAGACTGTGATCAGTTGCCCTCACCAGGCCTTACCAGGACATTGCCTCCATTACATAATTGATACATAAAGACTTGTTTTTTAATTACTCCATGACTCAGCTAGCAATTCATTGTGGAGGCAACAGTAAAAAAATTACAATACTGTTTGTAGAAATAAAGAAAAAGGCATGGATAGCTCTGATTGGCACCACTTTGGACTGATGTAAAGACTGAGGCTGCATTCCGATGGTTTACAACGTTTTAATTTTTCCAGCAAAAGTTGCATAAAGGAAGCACATAGTATAATAAAAAATGCCCCTGTTCTGCGACCAGAGGGGTGATTTCCAAAAAAGAAACAAGATAGATTGAAGCTAACAAATTAGACAAAAGAGTATGAAGAGCAGTGTGTCATTTAAGACAGAATAAGAAAGGTTTACAATTATCCAGTTAGGCCCTTAACACTCCTCCTTCTGTAAGAACTGTTGTACCAAATCGACATGTTTTGACATAAAATGGACATTTGCTGAATTACACAAAAATGTTAGTGTTTACACACACTTCTATTAATTATCTAAAAAATTGTGTAACATTGTAAATAGTAATTCTTAAAAAAAAAATCTGCGCGTGATATTATTACTTGATATTAAATTGAAAACTACTTATATCCTTTGAATTTGCTTTATTTTGTCTCGTTGTGGTGTTTTTAGTAGGATTCACAACGCAAAAAGAGTAACTTGCTTTGGAAAAGGATGTACAATAACCGTTAGTAGATGTTATTTATCGATTGTTAATTACCAATCTTTCTTCTTAGGTAAAATAATGTAATCTAATTCACATGGAAACCAGCTTTACAAGTAGGAACAGATGAAAATGTAAGTTAGGGAGGTTGCTAGTCTGTTTCTGTGTTACCTCTTTCCTAAAATCTACACTGCATGAGTAATATCAGATTTAGAGCTAATTTGATTTTAGTTTGAGATTGAATATACCGTGTCACCATTACTCACTTGTTTTGACAAAAGGAAAACAGCCATGCTGAACATACAGTAAGGATGATGCCACGCCTGTGGCTAAAACCTCCTCTGTGAGCAACATCTTACCAGTACAATACACAGCAAGACGGAAAGAAGTCCAACAAAAATAGACAACGCAACTATTGTTTTAGTCTGAGTGTCTTCAACTCGGTAACTATCTGGAAAGGAAACAGAAAAACAGATGAGCGTGGTTAAAGTTCTTATTCATAGCAACACATTAGTTTGGAAAAATATCTACAACAACAAACACGTTGAAAGGAATGCAGCACATGAGTGCCTCGTCAGTTTGAAAACAGTACCATCACAGTACCTAGCACGAGACAAAAGACTGAACTTTAAGAACTCTTCTTTCATAACAAATGCTCTGACTCATTCATCCCTTTTAGTCCTTGGTGTAATTCAATAGACTGGGAATTCCTTTCACTGCTTTCTGTGTTGAAATTGGATAAAATAGTATCTGTCGGTACACAGTATACAGACACTCGGGAACGTAACGTGTTGCAACACGGTTGTAGCCTGGTATAAGCTTTATTACACTGCAAGGTGAAGGATGTGTGAAAGCATTTTGCTAACCATGTTGAAGGGTGAATGTTCTCTCCAGCTGCTGGCTGACTGGCCGGTTAATTAGTCGGAATGACAGCTTTAGTAGGCTGCAGTTGTCCAGCACTCTGACCTCTGACCTTAACCCAAGAAGGCCTGCATCCTCAGGCCAAGGCGAAGTGTGTGTGTCGTGGACCAGCTTCTGACCGCCTGGCCCCTCCCAATGGACCTCAGCTGGTGGGTAGCCTTCCGTCTCATACATGGCACTAATGTAGGGGGGGTTAAGGTGAAGACTCAGTCTGGGCTCAGAGAAGAAGGCTGGGGGACAGACACAGGTAAACTGTATGGCTTTTATTTGTTGAGCCTTTTTCTGAAATGGTTTCCAAAATAGGATTCTAAACATCAGGCTTTACCCGCGCACCTGCATACTCCAGTTGAATTTTGGCCATGCCTGTGCCTTGCAGGTTACTGACAGAGCAGAGATAAACACCAGCATCATAGGGGCCTAGCCCTACCATCTGAAGGGAGGCATTGCCGTTAACAAGCTCCGACTGGAAGAGGAATGTCCTGTTTTGATACCCAGGACCCTGTAGGTCCAGCTGATCCACTCCGTAGTAAAAGCTGTGGACGACTGTAGAGTCATCTTGTCTTTGCCAGGTGACCACAAGGCTCCCTATGTCAGGGCCAGGGTCCGGGGGGAAACTACAGTCCAGTTTAGCAGGTTTCCCCCACACCGCCACCAAATGGCTACTAGGGGTCAGAACTTCTAATGCAGCTGAGGGAGCAGGGTGGATTTAAACGTCAGAATACATAGTAATCAGGTTACATTATGTCTTGTATGGGTGATCAGTCTAAATTTATTTTTTCTTCATGTTATCTGTTAATTGTACAAGCGGAAAAGCCAACACAATTTCCCCTGGTGGGATAATAAAGTTTAATATGTTTTGCTTCATTTCTTTTTAGTAATTCCTGGGTCAATTGTTCATTAGGAGCATCTCATCTTTTCTTTGTCCTGCCTCTTTCCATTCCTTAATTTTTTACTTTACATACTTTGTATAATTTCTAAGTTTCCCCCCAAACCTATATGACAGAAGTATGTCAGACATCCAAATCTAATCTATTAAACAATGTCCTTTGTACTTTGAGTGGATATGAATATAATCTTTCTCAGGCACATCTAGATCACAGTATATCTAAACGTGCCCCAGAGACGTTAATCATAATTAATATAATAAGTTACCTGCAATCCCGATCCGAATGAAAGATAACCACAGCATCTGGATGAAGCCACTGCAAAATAATGTATTAATTACTAGAATGGCCTCGTCTGGAAGGTCAAAGAGTGGATTGCCCCAAGTAGAGGAAGATCGTGAGCACCCTGGTGTGTCCTAGCACAGGGACCGAGGTTTTAAGGAACAATAAAAAAAAATCTATTCATATGTCATTCCAATCATGCATTTAAAACCCTCGAAAATAATTTGAAATCGTTGATAACAAACAAAAACGCTTTGTACGTTGTATCCTCTCTTTGTTATTCATTCAGAAGATCTGCATACCTGCACCCTGGCATTTTGTGTGCACACAGGAGAAAGAATGTCTGTATAAGGTTCTATCATATTCCAAGGAGGCGTGGCATACCCTCTTGTGACCCAAAATCTTTTTTTTTTTAAACATTTGGGTGATTGGGATTGGTGTTTTTTGCTAGCTGTTTATGCTAGCTGGTGAGTCCAATTGGTGCTTTGAGGGTGTAAGTGCTAGGCTGACGCGTCTTGTTTAAAGCTTTACAAATCTTTCAATTGTCATAACATTTTGATTAAGTTTTAGTCATATTTTAGTCATCTGAGTTTTTTTGCTTTAGCCTAATCTTAGTCTACTAAATATCACAAGATTTTAGTTGACTAAATCTACAATAAAATGTAAAATCTAACTAAAATCCTACAGCTTTAGTGTAATGTATTATTTATGCGTTTCTTTAGTTTCCAAACTCATTCCATATAAGCTACTCCTGGAGGAAACATCTTTCTATCTATACCTGTAGTTAGCTGTTTTACAGTAATTTAAAGTAGCTAGCAAACCTGTGCATATTTCATATTCTTAATTATGATTTATATCGGAGTAATTTGTTTAGAAAAGGAGGTTTTGCTTTTGCAGCTGAGATGAGTTTAAGCAGTGCTCAGTACAGTAGGTGGCGGTAATGCACCAAAGGATTTATAATATAATATAATCACCAAAGAAGAAGAAGACAGCCGCGCAGACCCATTTCAGCCTCCATTGTGAGCTCGACGTTAGCGATTATTAGCTGTCTCCTGTTAGGACGCACACACAGATATTACCGCTACACGCATTGGGTTCTACGAACAACGTGCAGATACCGAGTTGGATTTAACGATATTATTTGGAGTTAAGATCCCCAAATTAGGTATAATTTATTTACAACCGCTATTTTCGTTCGAGTTACTAATTGCTAGCAAATCCACGTTAGCCAGCTGAAAGGCCAGCTAACTCCACCGAGCTCATGATGTCGACCCACATGAATGCAAAAACTAAACCCGAGCCTTTATCGTCACCTGAACCGCAGAAGAAAGGCAAAATGGAGGAAAGCAAATATCTGCCAGAGCTTCTGGCAGAAAAGGACAGCTTGGATGCATCTTTTACGCATGCAGTGAAGCTCATAACTGCAGGTAACCTATTTTATCGTAGCTACCTACCTAACGTTAGCAAATTACGGTATGCTTTGTGAGACAATGGGCCTTGCTATGGCGTTTCGCGCAAGGCCTGTAGTTGCACGAGGTTCCAGGGCTAATATGTCTCGTTGTAACGTGAATGGTTTGTTAGCAGATATATATAATTATTGATTGATTACTCGAACACACATTACCGGCTTCTATGTGTATTATAACTTAACACAAACACACTGCAATCACTGCAGTTGGTATGGCGCTGCTGTTAAACTAACGTTAACTGGTGGTGGGAAATCTGTGAATTATCCCGAAGTTAATGTCATGCTGCCTGGTGTTGTTCCGCGTTTAGATGTATTGTGTTTAATTGACTCGAATGCAAGCGGTAACATTTAGAAGGGCATGCACAGTGTTATTAACGTTAACAAGTCAGTTCATAGTGTTGTCTGTTGCAATGGCGATTTACTTTGATGGGAATTTATGTATAAATATATAACCATTTTGCATATCTCAATATTTATAAACTTGTTATACAGCTATATCGGCGGACTAATAAATCGGCCGAGCTCTAGTATTTTTACAGCATTGTTTTCCTTATGGTGCAGGTGCTTGCCTTGGTTTATTAGTTACTAGTTAGTTGTGAAAGTACACGCAGTGCAAGTTAATCCGATAATACAAAAAATGAACCTAATTGTCTGTTCATTAAATAAACCATTCTTATGCAGGTTGCCCTAAAAAATGTATGTTAACACTAAACATTTTGTTTTGTCCACAGAAATTGAAAGGATTCAGAAAGGAGATGTTAAGAAAGATGCAGATAAGGAAACTTATTTGGACCTTTTCGCAATAAAGAACCTCAAACTGAAAGAACGGGTGCTTATCCCTGCAAAGATGTTCCCAAGGGTGTGTCTCCTTAACTTATGCTTATGAATTAGTCGGTCACAGTTTCACAAAATGTTATTCAATGCTAAACCAGCAGATCATTTATCACCGGTTTTGCTTAAATGGAAAATGTCTTTAACCGTGAGATTTATAAGATCAAATGATTGCAGATTGCCTAAATCAGTGTTCCCCTCAGGCAGTACTGAAGTGAATGAGACAATTTTTTGTCTCTGGCCCAGTTTCTTCCTCTGGGGACTGTATTACTGCAGATGGCCTGGGTTTAGTGTGGAGAGCCACAACTAATACTTCCAGTTCACTGATTTTTTTTTCCTTCATTCTGCAGTTTAATTTTGTGGGTAAGATCTTGGGGCCCCAGGGGAGCACCATCAAGAGACTTCAAGAGGAGACAGGGGCCAAAATCTCTGTGCTGGGCAAAGGCTCCATGAGGGACAAGAACAAGGTGAGACCACTTAGATATTCAAGCTTGTGAAGAGGCTAGTATCCCTAAATATCTAAATCTACTGCGTTTGAGTCTTTGTGCCGTAAACTACAGCTGTGACAATGCATATGAAAATACTAGGACTCTGATCAACCGTTATTTTTTTTTTTTGTCTAGGAGGAGGAGCTCAGGAAGGGTGGCGAGGCAAAGTACGCCCATTTGAACTTGGAGCTGCATGTGTTCATTGAGGTCATGGCTCCCATCCCAGAGGCCTACTTACGCATGGCACATGCCATGGAGGAGGTCAAGAAGTTCCTGGTGCCTGTATGTAGTCCCAACATCCTTCCATACAACACCCTTCTAACCCCGCTCCCCCGTCATGTAGACGCCCACACTCAAACTTGAAATTTGCTTTGTGTACTTGTGATTCTTGGAGTTCTTAACGGTGGTGTAATCCGTTGGTTGTGTGTTGACTGCAGGAGCCCATGGAACAGGAGCAGTTCATGGACCCCCACTACCTGAACGGAGGAGCAGATGGTTCCAGCCGTGGCCGCGGGGGACCTCAAGGACGAGGCAGGGGCGGGCCACCGCAGAACTCAGCGGGTACTAGGTATGTATGGCAAATGACTGCCGTGGATGCCTAGGCTGCTTCTTTCATATGTAGTAAAACCCCTCGTAATTTCCTTAATGGCATGAGATCTGTATTGTTTTTGTTAACTGGGCATTTGAACCAATTTGTGTGATGTCGGAGTTGTAACTTATTTGTTGACCCCCAGGGGTCGAGGTATGCCCAGAGGGGCCCCCCGTGGAGGAGCGCAGCGTGGCGGAGCTCCACGAGGTGCCTTGGGCAGGGGTGCGGCACCAAGAGGGGCTCCGGCTGGTCGAGGTGGGCCTCCCACTACGCCAACCAGGGGCGGCACCGCCACTCGCTCCAGACCTCCTGCCCCCGGAACTCCACGGATGCTGCCTTCCCCGGCTCACACCCACCAACAGCATCAGCACCTCCACGCACCCCCACCCAAACAAGAACAGTACGAGGAATATGTAAGTCTAATCACTGCCCTTCCATTTCTCCCCTTTTAGTACTTTACTTCAGATTTATGTGGTGTTTCTTTTTGCCTTCTAATGATGATATGTCCTGTTTTCCCCAGCCTACATACGAAGAAACTTACACTGAACCGGCTTATGCCGAAACCTATGATAGCTATTATAGTCAGCAGCCTGCACCAGCGTAAGTTAAACCCCATTATAGACGCATCACACCAGTGTTATGATTAACCTACAACCCCACAAATTCGTTTTTAATGAGATGACCCCTGCCCCACCCCATAAGCTGAACGTGGGCAATTGACAATGTCTTAACTGCCCAGATTCAGCTGTGAGTGTTTAATAGCATGAAAGACCGATTGAAACGTGTGGGAATTAGTTTATTGACGTCGGTTCTCTCTCCAGGGATACTGAATACTACGATTACGGCCATGGGGAGGCACAGGAAGCAACGTACGAGCCTTACGGTGAGACCCCTGTTTTAATCCTCCAGTTCTGTTAACACTTTGTTTTTTCCTAAAGTAATCTTGACTCATTCTACACTTCGTATTGAACTATTACAACAAGATTAGCCTTCCATGTTTGGTGCTAAAAAATGGGAGACTCCATTGTATTTTCAGTAGTTCAACTACCTGTTGTGTATCTCTGTCTGTTTGCAGCTCAAGATGACTGGGAGGGCTCGTGGCCTACTACTGGAGGCAAAGCTCCTCCAGCCAGGCCTGCCAAGGGCTCTTACAGAGAGCACCCCTATGGCAGATACTGATTGGCCCTCTGTCACCCATTTACCCTCACTTTTAACGCTTCAAAAGTAATTTTTCTCCCTCTACTTTTCATTTTTATAGTGATTTTTGTTTTTCCTTTTTTAAAAAACTAAAAAAAGATTGGAGAAATACGTTTTATTGGATGTGCCAGGGAAAGTCTGAATTCCAGGATTTTCGTTGTTGAAATTTTACAGTAGGCACGTGTACAGTTAAATTTCATGGTTCCCTAAATTGAAATGTGAGTCAGTTATCAATAGTGTTTGTTTTTTGGGTGGTTACATTTTTCGTGTCTTCAAATAACATAAATTTTTTGGCGGTTATAGTTACACTTGAATGTCTAAAGTCCTTGGGGTGGGCAAAATATGGATTAATAAAGCCTCAAAGTAACGTCAGCAATTAGAAATGCCCTCAATTGAGAAAATAAGAAAACAGACCAAAAATACGTTTTTCAAATGTTTAGTGAAAAAAAAAATCTTACCTCACTTTGTAGATAATTCTGCGTTTTGGGTGTATCCAAACAAAAAAAATATACGAAAGCAAGTCCTAAAATATAAACTTAACAAAAAACATCTGACTAAAGCCTCTTGGATTTGTCATCATTTCGATTGGCTTTCACTTATTTTCACATTTAGGATGAATTTGCCTCAAGGATCACCATTTGTGATCCACAATTTGTTAAACACTGAATGATTACAGAGTGGTCCATCCAGTCTGTAGAAAAACTGCAGCTGACTCAATATAATGTACATAACCATAGGACAAGTGTATAGCTATGATCTCCAAAGCTGTGACGTCTCTAAAATGCATACTACTTCTGTACTCTTGCCTAAATAGGATACTAAATATATCACAAAAATGTTTTGCTGCAGTTCGTTGTATCAATAAAGCCTAATTTCTTTTTAATCGTCCTTAAAATGTTTTGTTGCGGTTTGTTGTTAGATGAATTATTTCAATTGAGATTGATTCTCCTTCTAAAGTTCCTACCTATGAAACGAGTTTTCGATTGTATGTCCATACAAGATCAAACTGCTCTATTGTTATTCAATAGCTCATCCTCTTCATCTGTGTATTAAAACCTATCTAGAAAGACCCCGTTATGTCTCCCTCAAAATAAAGATGAGATCATTCTTAAGGTAATGTATTGCCAAATACTTGTTTGACGTTTGAGAATGGTATAGTGCTTGAACATGTTTTATTTGTCGTCAATCGATCAGTAGTATATGTTCTAAGTACCGCAGTGAGCTTTGTATCTTCAGACATTTGAAATAACTGAACTTCGACAGCATTTCAAATCAAGCTTGCAGGGATCTTACTTGACTTTGAGGCAAAGTCATGCTGGCTGTTAAAAAAAAAAAAAAGAAACAAAGGGCAGAGGAGAGGATGCTAAAAGCCAAAAGATCGCCACCAGAAGGTAAAACTAACCCCACCATTCATATTAGATTTCATTTGGTTATATTCTGTTTCAAAATGCTATATATTGCAAAAACCTGTTATCAAAAGTGTCACAAGTACAAAATCTCCTGCAAACTATAAAGTACAAATTACAATAGGTGTACAAAACAGATGGCTGTAATGCAACTTCTGCTCAAAAGAAAACAATGGTCCCATCTTTTTATTCAAATACTATAGTGCAAATATCCATCCCTCTAGTAATTTGTAGAATGCTGCCAAAAATTTCTTAAGAATACTAAATATAGTCAGTTGGCTAAAAAAAAATACTCAACTTCAGCTGGAGTTGCATGATCCTTACATTAATATTGCATGAGTGCTGTACTGTAAAGTTGCATTGTTGCGTGTCCAGGGTTTCATCAATGTCTCTGTTCCAGAGCGGCTGCAGTCGGGTCTGTCTACAGTAGGTGGTATGGAGAAGCTGTTTACTGGCTGTTAGCAGGGGTCCTCACGGTGAGTTTACATGGAGGTTGGTTTTATATCAAGTTCAGCATTAGAACACAATCCGTTGCTTGAGTAACTGAATGTTATATTTTGACTAGTAATAGGAAATTGTGCTCCCCCTCTCTCGACTGCAAACTGCTTTGAGGAATATTTTATTTTGAAGATACTCTGCATAAGCCTAATTTTTTAAGTAGAAATAGTGCTTGATGAAGAGCTGTTAGGCCAAACCTTTTGAAATGCTAATTTGGTGGACCCAGCCCTTAGAATTTTGGAACAAGACAGACTCTAGCAGCAACAGATAAAAAAAAATTATAATAAAGTTTATATATTAAAGATTTTATTTTTATATATATATATATATATATATATATATATATATATATATATATATAAAAATCCAATACTAAAGAGAAGCAACCAAGTATTTAAACCAAGAGCCAAAGTAGACTCTTATAATGGGATCAATAGAGAAATCAAAGAGCCAATGTTGTACTCGGTCTTCTGTAAAATGTCAGCGTGCTGTCATTTGGCATCCTTTGCAGCTTACCGTCCTCTCATAGAAAAATTTGTGAAAGTTTGTTCTGCAGGTGAAAGAGAGCCACCGTGAGTATTGATCCTGTAAAGTGCAGCCATGGGAAGTTGTTTTGGAACTGCATAAGAAAGTGTTAATTGCTTTTTCCTCCCCTTATTTTATGGTGTGCTTAATGAGAAATGGATTTAGAGCAGTAAGTGCAGCAGTAGAGGTAAAAGGTTCACAAGCATGATTAATACATAGTTTATATGAATTAACCTGCTAGTCCAGTGATAGCCTTTCTAATTATAATCCAGCATTTCTGTAAATCTGTATTCTAAACCTTTCTGCCTTCACAATAGTTTCTGATGTTAAAAATAAAAGTATCTGATCTTACCTTGCTCGTCCTCAGGCCCCACTGAAAGACGCGTTGAGAGCAGCAGTGGACCAATGATGCTGTGCTGACTTTTGGCTTGTGGCCTTGGATTTTTTTTTCTTCTTCTATGTCACCCTGGGGTCTTCTTTGTGAAGGCCTTATCAGACGTTTGAATGTATATCCTTCTCCCTCGATCCAGAGATATGGGTCTGCTTACTACTGATTAATGTACCTTGCTTAGAATGGATCAACACGAGCAAGCTTTTCCATCTGCCTGTGAGGATGGATTGTACTGTTTACTTTGAGGGTCACGTCTGAGTAAAGTGCATTTTCAGAATCTGTTCAAGGCTTTCAAATCAATTTGTAAAGGTTTTCGTTTTGTATTTGTTTATTTTATGCATATTTTTTGTTAGAGATTGAATTTTATTTTTTTTACTTGAAATAATGCTTTTTAAGTTTGACTCATTTTTTTATATTGCCATTTATTTTTTTTAATACCTTTTGTAATAAAGTTGTTTTTTTATATGATCAAAAGTCTCAAGTCTTCACGACATTTCAATTCACCCTTACAGCAGGAGCAGTTCTGGCTGCGTATTGGATTATGTAAACTCCTCCTTTTGCCGGGGGAAGCACATTTTCGAGGTCTACTTTTCAAAGTACACAAAATGAAAAAATCAAACCACTCACTTGACTGACCTAAAAGCCTTTGGGCTTTTGCGGCGATTTGTAAAGTGAAGACTAAACAGTGCAAATTACAATCATGTTAATGCTTTGGCCTACATTTCCATAGCCCTTAAAATTTGTATCTACCAGAATTCCAATGGTCTGCTCCTGCCAGATGAGCACGCACTGCAACTGGGTCATTTGACATGCCTGTTACATCTTCAACCTACGTGCATACAGTTGTGGTATAGCTGATTCTATATCACATATTTCGGTGTGTAACAAAACAAGATCATTACATTTCAAAACCCTTTTTCAGGCTTATAGTTGGAACATTTGAGTTGTCTAGGGAAGTATGGTGCAGTGAAAATATATTGTGTATAAATGCCTGTTGCCTAAGGGTTGGGGTACCAAATTACTATCAAATGTAGTTGTAGCATACTGTATCTGAGAAGTTTCCCTTTAAATAATAAGTACTCCTCCCCTACCACCGCGCCCCCGTGCTCATACAACGCTTGCTAGTTCACATCAACAATGATGAACGTTCCCATCGCAAATTATAATGAAACAAGCTCTATGTCAGTCAGAGCTCACATTGTCAGTTTTGTTTAATTTGCTGGTCTATGTCCTACAGTTATATCTGGTATAAACTGACTCTAGGAACTCAGCGTTACGTCGGTAAGCCTACATACATTTTATTATTGGTGGCTAGCTGTACAGACTTGATAGGTGGCATAAGCTACCAAGCTAGCTTGCTGCTGCTAGCTAGGCCGCAGTCTTTTGTATGTTGTCGAGCATGGATTTGGCAGTCTTGGCGGAAAACTTTGCTCGTTGGTTGATAGGGTACAGAAGGCGTGTGCAATGCAGGTTTGCAACTAAAATGTGCACCAGGACAAATAGTATACTTAAAAATCCACTTTGATGCAACCACTATTAAGCTATGTGAGCTAGCAGCTTCCGCAAAACTTGGTCACATCTGATGATGTGTTGTGATGTTGTTGCTAGTTACATGTCATGAACTAATTTAGCTGTAGTTAGCACCACATCGAGAAGAGTATGATCTGGCTGACACTGGCTAGCAGAAAAATAAAGGTACTAGCAATGTCTTTGAATTCACCCAAGGATTATAAAATGCAGTATTGGTGAAATTAAAAAAAAATTAACGTATGCTAATTTTCATCGAAGTCTGTCATTTGTACTGTATTTATGTGTCCAGAACGGCGAAGTTGAGACTTAACATTTACTTTACCCACATACCTACTGTTTCGTATTTTGCATCATGCTCACCCACATATTAGTACCATTCAGTGATCTATAAGTATTGTAATACGATCTACTTTTCAAGTAATACAAATAGTAATATGTTCCCGTTGTCTGCTGTTAGGAGTCTGCTGAGAGAGTTGAGACTATTGTTATGGCAGGGGGTCGGAGAGGAGCAAACCGCACCACCTACTGCAGGTCTCCACTCAGCAGTGAGCCTGGCTCTGTTGGAAATGGCAACCACTCCACAAGCTCCCCAGTCACAGGGGTCCGCTCACGGACAAGGTGAGGAGTGTGGGGGCACGTTGCAGTACTGCCTTTATGTTAAAGAACGTAAATAACATGAGTAGTGTGTAGATAGTGGTGAGTGATAGAGAAACCTGCACATTGACTCAAAACGCATGTAAATGTATTAAATAAATAACGTTTTGATCCCCTTGGATCTTCGTCAGGTCTTATTAAATACATTTAAAAATGTAATAAATGTACATGCCTTTTGAGTCAGTGTGCAGGTTTCCCTATTACTCATTGATGTCTTCGTTTTATCTCCGAAGTTATGTGCTTATAACTACTCCTTCAACTAGTGTTTGGATATTGCTATCACTCTTGCTTCAAGTTTTTCTCTTGATTTGTGTGTGTGTGTGTGTGTGTGTGTGTGTGTGTGTGTGTGTGTGCGTGCGTGCGTGCGTGCGTGCGTGCGTGTGTGTGTGTTTGTGTGTGTAGGAATGGCTCTGGGACAGGAATATCCAGCCCTCCCCTAGCCGCCCAGACGGTGGTTCCCTTAAAGCACTGTAAGATCCCTGATCTCTCCATGGAACGCAGCGTTCTGTTTGAGCTGCACCTTTTCTTTTGCCACCTCATCGCCCTTTTCGTGCACTATGTCAACATCTACAAAACCGTGTGGTGGTACCCTCCGTCTCACCCTCCCTCGCATACCTCTCTAGTGAGTGTTACCGCATCTCTCACGCTCACAGACACAGTGGTCAGTATTAAGCTGTCTTGCAGTCCGGACGTTATCAGGGGCAGCAGCGTTAGGTATAAGGCGATTGCTGTTTGCTCTGAGGTGGTCTGTTAACCCGTCCCTGTGGGTGCTTTCTATGCGGCATCAGGGTCGTGACAACTAATCATAGTAGTTGCATAATTCATTACAGACATTTGCAACTTTTGATATTGGTCTAATATTAAATGCTTTGGTCAAGTAATTGACAGGGAATCCAAAGATTATATACAATCTGTTTCATACGTTTTGTCAACATGGATGTAATGTAATGGAATATGTCAATTTTCACACAAGTTTGCTTATCCATACACAGTATTATTCTTGGAGGTAAAACATTTTGCTTTTAGAGAGTTATCCTAAACTGATTTATTTTGTTGTAAATTCCAGAACTTCCACCTCATAGACTACAACATGCTGGTGTTTACCGTCATCGTGCTGGCGCGGAGGTTGATAGCAGCCATCGTTAAAGAGGTATGAACTCAATTAACTCAGCTCTGCCTTTTGAGTGAAAGTGAACTACATCTTTCTGATTTTGAAATAAGTGGTTACTAACAGATATGTACTACTGCTCTCATTTACTAACAGACATGAATAAAGCTAGTGTCTCTCCGCCAAAGGGAAGTGTCTTGATTTAACCAACCCTGTGTGTGTGTGTGTGTGCGCGTGTGCGTGTGTGTGTGTGTCTCCATATGGCAGGCGTCGCAGAGCGGCAAGCTGTCCTTCCCTCACTCCATCTTCCTAGTGATGGCGCGCTTCGTCGTGCTCACCCTGACCGGGTGGAGTCTGTGTCGCTCGCTTATATACCTGTTCAGGAGCTACTCGGTCCTTAGCCTGCTCTTCCTGTGCTACCCGTGAGTCTAAGCCTGCTGCCTTTACCTTGTTCGACAGTCTTCTATTATGTTGAAAGACTTGTCCAGAATAAGCTCTAAAACTATTATAATAGATACTACACCCCTCAGTAGGTAAGCTGCTATGATGAAGTGTTCCTGGCAATATATCAGTTGTTGACTGAACACTGATTTGATGCAAACCATGTGTGTATCTCTGGTCGTTCAGGTTTGGGATGTACATCCCTTTCTTCCGGCTGAGCTGTGATTTCCGGCGGCCGGGTCCCCTCTCTCCTATCGCCAGCATTGGCTCCAAGGAGGTGGGCGGGGTTGGGCGTGGGCGGGACTACCTGAGCGTTTTGAAGGAGACATGGAAGCAGCACACCAGTCAGCTGTACGGGGCCACGCCCATGCCTAGCCATGCCTGCTGCCTGTCTCCCGACCTCATCCGCAAAGAGGTGGAGTTCCTGAAGATGGACTTCAACTGCCGCATGAAGGAGGTGCTGGTCAGCTCTATGCTCAGCGCCTACTATGTGGCCTTCGTCCCAGTCTGGTTCGTAAAGGTGAGGCTCACTTTTCAGTGCCTGTGTGGCTCCATACTCGAGAGAGTGGCAGAGCTGCGAAAGCGTGATGTGCATAGACGTTTGCGGAGGTTCTGCAATTTATAAACGTGAATTCAAAATGTTTTAGCGGTTAAGGCAAACCAAAGTGATAGACTGGCGACAAATGTGTTATTTTACCCCAAACCCTGTTTGTGTAACGAAGACTCATTGCTGCCATTCATCGTTGATACATGCATGCATATGCCCTAAGATGGTTAATTTGATGGTCTGACCTCTTTTAAAAAAAAAACTTCTGACACCCATGCTTCTGCGCAGAGTACCCAGTACGTGGACAAGCGCTGGTCCTGTGAGCTGTTCATCCTGGTCTCAGTTAGCACTTCTGTCATCCTGATGAGACACCTGCTGCCTCCACGATACTGCGACCTGTTGCACAAGGCCGCAGCACACCTGGGCTGCTGGCAGAGAGTTGACCCTTCAGTCTGCTCCAACGTCCTGCAACACATGTAGGTAGCCCGGGGCCCTGGCAGAATATAATGGCCTGATCTTTTACCAATAACATACAAGATGGAGTGTTGTATCGTTATTTTCATAATAAATAACTTTGGACTTGGAAGTCTGAATCTTACGACTATGTATAGTGCAAAATCACTTAACTCTTTCTTTTGTTCCCGCCCTCCCCCTTTCTTTTTTTTTTTCTTCTTCTTTCTTTCTTTCTTTCTTTCTTTCTTTCTTTCTTTCTTTCTTTCTTTCTTTCTTTCTTTCTTTCTTTCTTTCTTTCTTTCTTTCTTTCGTTCTTTCTTTCGTTCTTTCTTTCTTTCTTTTTTCCCCTAGATGGACAGAGGAGTACATGTGGCCGCAAGGCGTTCTAGTCAAACACAATAAGAACGTGTACAAGGCCATGGGCCACTACAACGTGGCGGTCCCTTCAGATGTGTCCCACTACCGCTTTTATGTAAGTCTCACCAGCCTAACGCATACAGGCATGGAGGCATGACGCAAGATGCCCTTTAGTGATAATGTTAGCTAGCTCCTGAGCCCTTACTGGAAGTGGAGAGGAATTGCAACTGTGTGGGAATCCCTCTTGATGTAACATTGTCATATACAGTAGACACAAATACATATTTTATCTGTATTTTGCATATTTTTGGGCATACAAATGGGGGTTATTCTGATTTTCTGTAGCCTTCTCTGGTTTGAAAATAATTAATACCTGTATTAATAGTTTTTGTTTCTCTTTTTTCTTCTAGTTTTTTTTCAACAAGCCTTTACGAATATTGAACATCCTCATCATTTTGGAGGGAGCCCTTATATTTTACCAGCTGTACTCGTTAATCTGCTCAGAGAAATGGCATCAAACTATTTCCCTTGCGCTGATTCTCTTTAGTAATTATTATGCCTTCTTCAAGCTGCTCAGAGACAGAATCGTCCTGGGAAAGGCCTACTCATACTCTCACAGCTCTGCTGACCAGAAAATCAGTTAGACACAAGCTAGTCACATTCACTTTATCATGGAACAAGAAAAGCATGCATGAGAGCTTTGTATTTTTTCTACAACCTCATTTTGTGTCACAGTTTTTGTTTTGTTCTGATCTGCCATAATAAAAAGAAACATATTTTTGTATTCCTTTAAAACGATGCTGCATCAGTGTCTTGATCTGTTATTTGTAATTCTCAGTTCCACCACAAGAGGGGTTGGTCCATGGCTGGTCTGAACATCCTTGCTCATCATAAAGCAAAGGAAGGGTCTCTGAAGACTTAATAAGTTAGGATTGCTTAGGATACTTTGCATGAATGCATATTTTTACTTTATCTGGGATACCCTGTCATAGATGCTAGATGGGATTCAATAACACAGCCTATTGTTATGTAGTTATGGTAAAACCCTTAAGCTCTCATGACATATACCTATGTCAAGTTAAGGGACAAAGTATGGTCAGCTATGCGACTACAATGGTTCTACAGCCAACCATCTCAAGCACCACATACTGCATTGGTAAGACCTAAGAAAACGGCACGGTCGTGTTAAACAAAGGCATCTAGTATCTGGGAAAAGTCAGACACATTTACTTACCAGGAGATTAAACCAGCACGTGAGCACTGCAGCATCTCTATTTCACTCTGCCTTGGCATATAAAGCCTCACTCGGCTCTGTGAGCACCAAGTTGCTGCCCTGGGTTGGCCTGCAATGCACCTGCCACGAAATCGGCTCACCCCCTAAGTGTAAACTCCGCCCCTCGGATGTGCGTACTAGCGCTCATATCCTGAGCTCATCCTTTACAAACAACATCAGGCACGGGATGTAAATGGCTCTGGGAAGCCCGATCGCGGCTACTACCTCGCTTTTTGTTTCGTTTCACGATACGTTTTAGTGTTTCGAAAAGAAAATTGTATAAAAGTGATCTTATTACCTAACTATGATTCCGAATTAAAGATCCAGCAATTATATTTTATTACAAGTAGTTGAAGTGACTGCACTAATTGTCATTCGGTAAGTCTATTGTGTGTTGTTGATTGATGGACGCTGTCCTATACTAACCTAAGCAGATATTGATTTTCGATTTCTAGTGAATGTTTCGTGGTGATAAATAGATTCGTGCGTATTCCATATAAAACTAATATTTTATTATCGGGTTTGAATTGTCCCATCTCCCCGTTGAAGTTAGCTTTAAGTAGCCATCTTTGGATAGTTCGTTGAATCAGGTTCTCTATTGCTAGATTATTTACAAATTCATTGATATTTTGTTTTAGCAACACAACCGAATGTCTCATTTAACGTGACATTAACATATATCAATTACCCAAGTCATCAACATCTGACTGTACTTAACCAGTCTCATATTATTTGTAGGATTTGTGAAATAGAAATGTGCTATTGCCTCACATTATTAATATATACCGTTGTAATGAGTACGGTTTGAAATACCGTGAAAAACAGTTAATAGATTTTATTTATTGATATAATGTCAAAATGCTCTGTTACAATTCTATTTAGTTGTCCCAATTCTGAGCAAAGTAATGAGCAGCTGCATTAGTCATGTGGTATGTTGCCTTGTCTCTGTAACCAGGACACAGAATGAATCTATAAATATTCTTGCTAGTCATGCGGTCATGTTGAAGAGGCATGCTGAAATACATTCTGATTGTGATAAGCGTTCTCTCAAAAGTGTGCAAAACTCTCACAGGTGTTCAGTAGATAGGTCTATGAAGGTAACATGACCAGTTTGTGTTATTTCACCCGAAAAGGACTAATACACTATAAAAGTCTTGACCATATACTCTAGGCTTCTAAATGGCATGAAAGGGGAACAGGATGCTGAGTTGTTAAAGAAATGTTATTTGGTATAATTGTGCCACCTCACATGAGCCGTAAGTGGTCTCGAATAGATCAACAGACAGGCGGCTCAGCTCCCATGGGCAGGAACTTGCTGCCTCTGAACTGGCTGTCTTGTTACAGGAGGACAGCCATCTGATTGCCCCATTCTGACGGAGTGCATCGCTCCCATCAGCTCATGGAGGACAAACGCAAGAAGAGGAGTCCCAAAGTCTCCCTCCCCCAGCCCCCTCCTCCCCCTATCAACCCCCGCAAGCTGTCTGGTCTCCCTGCCAGCAAGAGTGCCACGTTTTCTCTGGGCCTCCCCCAGCCTCCCTCCCCAAAAAGCAGAGGCAAGACCAAGAGGACGATGGGGGTGCAAGGGCAGTCCAGGGAGGTCCCAGGTGCCGTTGCTCCACCACCCAAAACCACCAGGTCCGACTATCTAACCTGAGAGTATCTCCAGCCATATGTAGCTCTGGGAAGAGGTGACTCAGTGTATTGTTGGTAATACATTGTACCTTTCTTTATCCCTCCAGGCCTCATAAAGAGAAGGCCCGTGCCCCCCAGCCCGCCGGTACCAGTAAGGTAGCCCAGTCGTCTCCACTGCAGCATTCTTTTCTCACAGACGTGTCGGACGTGAGAGAGATGGAGGGAGGACTCCTAAACCTTCTCAACGACTTCCACTCCGGCAAGCTCCAGGCCTTCGGTAAGACCATACATACAAGACATAAGTGACATAATGCTGCTTGGCTCTGAAATAGAAGCCCTTCTTATTAAAATGTTTTTTAACAAATATATTTATTTATTTATTTATTTATTTATTTATTTATTGAGAGACAGAGACAGAGACAGAGACAGAGACAGAGACAGAGACAGAGACAGAGACAGAGACAGAGACAGAGACAGAGACAGAGACAGAGACAGAGACAGAGACAGAGACAGAGACAGAGACAGAGACAGAGACAGAGACAGAGACAGAGACAGAGACCTGTCTTGATGGGTTCCTATTGAATTGTGGTGTGGTTATCCTCTACCTTCAGGGAAGGTGTGCTCGTTTGAGCAGCTGGAGCATGTGCGGGAGATGCAGGAAAAGCTGGCGCGGCTACACTTCAGTCTGGACAGCCACGTGGAGGAGCTGTCTGAGGACCAGAGGAAGACGGCTTCCGACCACAACCTGGAACACCTGCTGTGTAACGTGAGAACCTGACACCTATCGTCTGAACTATGAGAATCCATGTAGCTTGAAAAAAGGGAGGCACGTGGAAGACTGAGTTCACGTTTCCAAAAATAACTGCAAATGTCTTTTTAATGGAAACCGTATCTGCAGGACGGAGCAATTTTGTCCTGATTAAACATCATGAGATTAGAAGTGTCTATTGTTAGTGCCTGTGTGCTAGTCATGCGCTGGTGTGATATGTGTGACAGGAGTGTTAAAGCAGCTCAGTGCAGATAGGGCAGAGGAGTGATACATCGTGAGCCAGCATGAAACGGCAGTAGTCGTGACCATGTAGCTTTCAGCAGCTAAATTGGACCGTTGCTTAACATAAAGAGCATAATACCACGTCAATGTCTGTGATGAGGGACGGTGTGGCGTTGACATGGTGTACATGCTGTAATGCGATCCATTGTATTGATTGTTTTACGAGGCAGGGATCGAGCTGTTCTGTGAGGCTGTCTGTCTGATCCACTACCTTCTGTTTGCCTTTCCCACAGCTAGAGGAGCTAAGCACGTCCATGTATCCTTCTGCAGCACAACACTGGGGAATGCTGGGGCACATGAAGCCTTATAAGCCCCGGTCATCTGCTTAGCCTGCAAGGCTCGGGGAAATCTTTAGCGGGCATGCACTCCGAATCTAGCTCACATGCTCTCGTTGAATGTGGAATTGGGTGTTTTCTGTGCTGTCTCTCTTTTTTGGGTCCTTAACATTTTCCCACAGACAGAAACTCCACTTGGCGGAAAACCAGGACGTTCCCAAGACATCGGCTCCATGACAACAGCTGTGACCATTGCAACCACTCACCTTCCCTGCTGCCTTAGCTAGCTAGGTTTTTACTTTGATATAAGGAAGTAACGCTCAAACATCTTGTGTACAACTGGAATAATGAATACCTTACACGATTTGTTTACTCTCATTTGTTTTCTTTTCACCCCATTTTGAGGGAAGTAGGGACGTTCACCTGACAATATCTCTCAAAGGAAAACCTAAAGGGATGTTAAAGAAAAGGCACAGGGGATATAAAAATATTCAAAAAATGAAAAAGGCAATTCAGATAATGCACTATTGCTTCTTCTGACCTCTGCCTGTTTTACCTCAGGATCAGAAGCGTACCAATGTTGTGTTTCATTATTTATATATGATACTTGTGTCGCTCAAGACATTTGATTTCTTTTTTTTCTTTTTTGCTAAATGAAATGCATTCAACAACGCATTCATTATTGAATATGTATAAAGGCTGCATTCTGTCAGAAGTAAAACTAGGTCAAGGTTTCTGGACTTTAGATTGGATTAAAGATAGGATCCAGGTTGCCTTTTCAGGACCAGAGCAACCAAGGCTTGTTTTCTCTTGCTATTTTACCTATTCTCTCATTTTGAGATATGTTAGCTTGAACTAGGTGTCTTAAAGCAACTGGATGTAAAATGTAATTAAACCCGGTGCTGTTTTGGCCTATAGGTCCAATTCACTGCTAGGGCAGATCAGGACATGGGAGTGATCTTTCCTAAAGAATTGATGCTCTCTCATTTTTATAATTTTAATAAAACCTTTCTATGAGGGAATAAACTAGAGGTAGTTACTGTTTAGGCTCTTTGCGTCCACATGGGTTGGTTACACATTTTACACTACAGGATAAACTGTCTGATTTATGAAGTGTTTATTTTCATGTTCATATTGTGAGAATGTAGTATTGATAGGACATTTGTCCTTTTGTCCAATGGTTTACTATGGGTGCCCTACTAGGATGTAAATGATGATTCACTAGAGTAATGTTAATCTAATTTTGCAATTATTTTTGTTATGTATAGTTGAATTTTCTGTTCGGCATCTGTTGTCATGTATCTAAATATGGTGTAACAATAGAAGGTAAGGAATAGTGGCACGGCATTATCCCCCCCTGTGATAAACCACCAGCACGTCTGCTCTTTCTCTCCTTTGACCCGTCCGCAGCAGCTTCTCCTAAAGCACAAGGCAACCCAGCATACCACAGCATCGCTGGCAAATCAAGTACTGTAACTAGTGGGTCATGACTGCTTATCCAATTTATGAAACCGTACCGCTGTTCATTCCCATTTATAGAAGACTTCCACTGTGTGTGTGCTAAAATATCACACAGTATCTATTTTTACCAGTCTTGATGGGATGGCATGAATGCAGCCCCATCTTCACAAGGCAGCTAACGTGTATTGTTGGGAGGTGATGTGGGATCTAAAAACCAAACTGGGATGGAGAGATGTAGTGTTTTTCTTTCAAGTCTCCAAAAGCTATGCCGCTGACCGCATTGCTTTAAAGCATGCTCTGTTTTTTAGACTCGGATAGTGAGTTGCTCCTAGGCGGAGAAATATGCTAGGCTTTTGTTGTTTGCTAAGCCTACCTCTCAGTCCTCTGGCCTGGACCTCAGTGCCGCTTAAGACCACTACACTCTGACCACTGATCTCCCCTTCAGGTTCCACAGCTGTTTGATAATGAGAACTGAACAATGGGATACACTGGTTTTAACTTTGTAAAAGGGATTGTTCACTGAAATGTATCTTTTCATCCTATAGCTGGTATAGGTACTTCAGTGTTTGTCTGCAGTTGTCTGGTACTGATGAAATAAAAGTGGCTGAACTCTCCCTTTGACTGTGTTTTGCTATTAAATAAAGTGATGAACCTTCAAACAGCTCCCTGGCAGTATGCATCTGTTCTTGAGTGGTGTACATCTTGCATGTGCCATGTTGTGTTAGAAAGAACCACTACTGTAAAATACACACTAGAAACCTTTTCTACTTTTTCTCTCCTGAATATAAAGACTGCCTGTAAAGTAAAAATATAACGTTTTTTATTCAACTTAGTGAGTCGAAAGGAGACAATGTTGTAGAAATAAAACACTTTATATATATATATATATATATATATTTGTTTCTGTATTTTTTGTTGACAATCAAGTTCAATGTTATTTTAACTCTAGTTGTTGGAAGGCTACTAAAATGAGTCATAAGTCTAAAGAACCCTATCTTATTCGCGACGGTAACATACAACCGTTGTTTGAAAAATCGAAAAACAGCAGCAGCCTCTTGTACGAATTCATTCAACATTGAATACATGTCCCTTGGTGGGCTACCAGAACATAAGTTCTAACAGATATTACATTTAAGATCACACCGAAATTAATGCTCTCACCTAGAATGTATGCAGAATTGAATACATCTGTGTTGAATATGCATATTCTTATGAAGCTAAAGCTTAAAAGACAATGCAATGTTTACTTAACAGCCAGATAGGGCAATAGTGGACTATAAGTGGACTATTTTCCAAATGGTAAATGAGACAGGACTCTTTACATTTAAGACCTACAGAATGGCACTAGGCTGTATCAGCATTACACATATGGGCTCCAATGTTATTGACTGACTGGTTAAAGCTGAATTGTTTACAATATTATACCTACCCTGTAGAACTGGTTTGAAACCAAACATGGTTTAAGCATCTGTGTACATATACTTATCTCCTTAACAAAATATAAATATTGTTTTTGACCCCCCTGCTGTGTTTTAGTACATTTTGGTCATGCAAAGCCACAAATTGACAATTCCAACTCTACACATCATCAAAACATATTGTTACAACAAACCAACAAATATTCAACCGAGAAAAGTTATTGACCGTACTATACAGCATACCGATTACACATTAGGCTAATACTGCAATTACAAAAGTCATAATTCTCACCAGTCTCCATTTACACATTTTCAAAACAAGCATTTAAGACAAGTCTCAAAAATATTACATATCACATTTAATGAAACAGTAAGAACCTGCATCTCCTTGGTGCCAACTTCCCGTGTCTTGTGCATTTCAATACTACATTCTGAACCAGGGCCTCTGATTGGTCTACAGTACAAATTCAGATTTCAGTACGCTTCAGAATTACAGATATACATCCATACTCAGGATGTCAAACTCAGGACCATTTTCATGATGGTGAGCTACATCTTCAAAGTGCAAAGAGAGCAGGTTGTTGTCATGGAGGGTGGAAGAGTGTGTATGATAGTGTGTTTGTGTCCGTGAGTGTGTGAGCCAGAAAGAAGATGTGCTTTTAGTTTTTTGTCCTGAGACCAGGATTGATTTAAGGGCTCCATTTTATTTGCAGGCACTGGTAGAAATGTGAAACATCTCTCTCTTCAAGTAAAGTCAGTGTTTTCTTATTCTCGTGTCCGGGGTCAGGCGTTTAGGTTAGTGTTCTTCTGCGGGTTCAGGGGTGCAAAATAAGCTTACGGAGGAAGAGGGGTGGGGGCGTGTTGATTGCTGGGGTCAGGGGTCAGACGTCAGGGGACAGGGTGTGAAGCAGCTCGTTGAGGGCCTTACAGACGCTGGGAGGCTGAGAGGCCCCTGCCTCGGACAGACCGGGACCCATCTGAGTGTGCAGGGCCTGGCCCAGCCTGGAGGTGGCGTCCCTCACACTGCCACCGCGCCCGTGCACGCTCCCGCTGTGGCAGGTCACGCCCAGCAGGTGCCATAGCAACGGCAGGACCTTCTGCTCCACCATCAGAGGCTTGCGGGAGTACAGCTCTGGGACCAACTCTAAAACAGAGAAGCGAGTTACTTGGATGTATACCGCAGTTCTGGAACCAGCTGCATATCTCCCACATACACAGTAGTAGCCTATATTATACCAGAGCACGGTCAAAATGTTATACAAACTTTGACGTACACAAGGTTTACACATACTCTGTACAATATGACTTCAAATAGTAATTCCAAGTCTGACACACAGACGCTGTTAGTACGCTGCACATACCTGCCACCCTGTTGATGAGGTCCACCTTGGCCTTGCCACTGAGGAACTGGGCCTTGGTGCAGAGTGGCTGCAGCAGGAGGCTGGTATCTGCAAGGAAAGCACACAGTCAATGGGAGACCTGACAACTACTACCACTAAGGTGAAGACCGCTATTAAGACAAAACACCAGTAAATACTGCTCCATACAAAACTACTACCACCAAGGCAAAGACAAAATACCAGTAAATAATGTTCCATTCAAAACAGCGACTTTGAGACGTGCTTTCACTCGGTTTCCTTAACGACAGCGAAAGGCCTTTCCAGTACCTAGGTTGGCGACCAGCGCGCTGATGGCCGCGGTGGCGGCGTTGTAGATGGCGACGTTCTTAGAGTTGAGGTGGTTGTCGACGACGGCGGGCAGAAGCATGTTGACCAGCTGGGCCATGTGGTCCTTTAACGAGACAGCGATCTGCTGGAGGCTCTCCAGAGCATACAGGTTCACCTTACTGTTGGACTCCTGCAGCCGCGCCCGGAACGCATCAAACACCTGACACACAGACAATGGAGGGAGGCAGAGATATAGAAAAGGGGTGCAGAAGGAGAGAGATAAACAGAGTCAGAAGATTTCGATGGAGGGATAAGAGATTGTCACGACATTAAAAACAAACTCCATGCAGCAAACCTTCCGGCATACAGCCGTAACGGCTTTGTGCCGGATAAAGCGACTCATAATCTTTTATCATGAAGTGTAGTTGTGGCCTTACTGGGAACAGGCTGCAGACCACTAGGTTGGGGTTGTGCGTGCAGTCGGCCACCAGCTGGTCCATGCCTCTGATCCGTTCCTTGAAGTCCTTGGAGCCGAGCAGCGCTGTCATCTGCTGGATGTAATCGGCCTTGTCTGAGATGGTGTGACCTTTCGGCCGGCCAGCCAACTGGCCACTGCAGGACTCCCTGCTCACACTGCAAACAAGAATGGAGAAAGGACTGAACCATACCTAAAACGTCTTATAATGTACTCACTTTTTTGTATTTTTTTTTTTATCTTCCCTGTACTACAAAAATAAAGTTATTCGATCGAACAGAGATTCTCAGGGTTCTGCAATGGCCATGACAGGAAATTGCAAAGTTTAATGCCAGAGTCGCTTTGGATGAAAGTGTTTGTTAAATGACTGCTATGTATTTGAGTGTAGCAGAAGTGAAGTCCATGATAAGGCCTCACCTGGTGCTCTGCTGCAGAGGCTCTCTGGAGAGAGACGAGGCCCTGGGGGTGCCACTGCCCGGGAGGGAGCGCCGACCACGTGCCGACAGACTGTCCTGGGGCATCTCGCCTAAACCCTGAAGACACCACAAGGGCAGGGGTCAGAGAGACGGAGGGGAAAAAGCTCAGCGCAGTGTCAGTGGGGGGGGGGCTTGCCACGAAGTCGCACAGAGCGAGAGTCCACGCCGAAAAGGAGAACGGGTACCTTGGTCTTCAGAGTGAAGACGGCGTCCCTGACTGCGGCGAGGTCTTTGGTGGGGATGTGTTTCTCCAGCATCTTATCAAAGTCCGCGTGGGAAGACAGGAGCAGCAGCATCTTCCGGCCAAAGTACCTTGACACAAACACACAGACAGCAATGTTCCCTTACACACTCTTATTATGCTAGCATATACCATGTCGCCTTTCTCCCTCATTGGGTTGATTCTAGTTTTACCTATCGTCCTGGGTGTGTGGTGTCTAGCGTTCCCTGACTTTCTGAGCGGACGTAGTCCGACGTTACCTGGTTTCCTGGTTGGAGTCCTGTGCCAGCCTGGTGGCAGCGGGCAGGATTCTCTCTGTGAGGTCCTTCCCCCCGGAGAGCAGGCGGGCAGTGCCCAGCTTCTCCACCAGAGTGTCCAGGTGCTGCGCTGTGCTTCTCCTCACGGCAGGGTTCAGGTGGCTGCACAGTCAAGCACAAAAGGGCAACTGAGTAATGGGACAAGCACTAGCGGTGAAAAAGTATTGGTGGAAACACTGTGTGACTGTGTGTGTGTGTGTGCTACTGACCTCAGCCCCCCCGCCAACAGGGCGTTGAGGCAGCGATTGGGGGTGCAGTGGGTCACCATGCTGGTGAGCGCCTGGTCCACGTCCTGCCTGATGAAGGCGTTGCTCTCCCCGGCCTTGTGCAACAACACCCTGGCTGTGGCCTCCAACTCATGGTCCATGGCCTTCTGCAGGTGGATGTAGAGATCCGACAGCGTGCACAGAGCGATCCGGGACACGCCTGAGCGCAAGTTCTTCACCTGGAGGGAGAGAAAGGTTGACCAAGCACCAGGGTGAGATGAAGGGCCAGTGCATAGAATAAGGCCAGGAGAACCTAACATACTAAACTTATACTAGGCATAGAAATTTTACCGCCGAGGTTCTAAATACGCATGAGAAACTCTGTCGGCGAGTGGTTTTTCGTTTTAGTGTTCGGTCAGTAGGTAGGTAAGGTACCTCCTGGATAAGGGCCAGACAGACGTCATGCAGCCGGGTGTGGACGGTGTCAGCGTGGAACTGGGCGAGGCTCCGCAAGTACGTCAGACCCTCGATCTTCTTCTCCCTGCAGAACGCACACCAAAACATGCCCTTTACTCACAAACGGAGGCGCCTATGGCACGCACCTCGGATTCATGTGTTCGGATGTAGGAGGTGTTTGTTGACAGTGTTTTTGCAGAGTGTGTTTGATGCGTGGGGCTGACCAGTCCTGGGAGTTGAGCAGCTTGAAGCTCTGGGTGAGAGCCAGGTCAGGTTTGGAGAACGGACGCAACTCTGGAGACTCCCCCTGGTCTCTCTGGCTGGAAGCACTCTGGGACAACTCGTCTGGACACACACACACACACACACACACACACACACACACACACACACACACACACACACACACACACACACACACACACACACGCACAGGAAAAACACACAAACAAGCGCACACCCAGGAAAACCCACAAATTAACAAACAAAACAGACACAAAGTTTCATGTCATCTCTATCACCGTTACATGGCACCTATGGACATCTGTGTAACCATTGCTTGTTGTCAACTTTCCTTCTGTGAGTGTGGGAATCATCCTTTCTTTGTGGTGTGTACTATTGTGCACTATGATAATGTTACAGTATGCAGCAGTCTGCGCAATGTAGCAAGAGTCATATTTCTAATATGTGTGCATTATTTGGGTGAAAATAGAGGGGGATTGTGAGGGTAAGCAGAATGATCAGACAGTAAAGGAGGAGGCACTTAGTGCTCCATTATCTCTGCTGGTGTAATTACTCAACTGAAAAGCTATGCACAGTATAGATGGGTTGCTTGGGTAACGGAATATCGGTTCACATAAACTAGCAGTTAAACTAGATCTGAGCTACTGTTCAGACCAAAATAAATGAACACAGAACCATCTCTCATAATGTAGTATCTATTTACCGGTGTCATTTTGTTCTTTAGTCAACGATAAGTATCTGATGGTAGAGAAAAAAAAAATCTTGTTTTCAGTCTGTTCATTCCCCTACCTGAGCTGTGTGAGATAGAGAGGCGCGTTCGGTTAAGGCTTGGGGCTCTCCTCAGCCGAGGGAGGCTCCGGGGGTTGGGGGGCTCCGTGGGGGGGCTGGGCTGGTGGACCGGGCTCTGGGTAGGGTTGGTGTGTTCCCGTGCATTGGTAGGCTCTGTACGGCCGGTAAAGCCGGAAGGACTGCTGATGCGTGCTGAACTGCCAGGAGGGCTGACAGGTGTGGTAGGACTGGCAGGGTTAGTAGTAGGGCTGGTAGGGGACTCTCCTGGAAAATAGTTTGCCCCACTAGACTCGGCTACACCGTTCAGTTGCAAATCTAGGAGAGAAGTGCAAAATACTGGTTATTCTGTAATTCAAAGTTATCTCTAGCCTAGTAGAGACTGCAGCACAGATGTTGTACCTTCGGACCCGGCAGAACCCGGTTGACTGTAAAACGCTGTTAGGAGGTTTGAGGACCGCTGCACCATTCCATTTGAAGGGCCATCCTCACCAGTAGATCTCAACACCCTGTTCCTCTACAGACACACAGAAAGATTAAAGCATTAGGTTATGTAGTGAGGCAGATGTTTAAAGATTTGTTTCTGTGGCTGTGGCTGCTGGGTAACGTAGTTTGAGAGTGGTACCGTGCGGTCCAGAGGGTCTGGGCTATTGTTGACAGGGTCCGGGGAGCTGCCGCTTTCGTAGATGTTGACTGAGGGATCACTGCGCAGTCTAGGAAGACCCACGCCATCGCCCTGGTCGAATAGCCCAGCGTCACCATGACTGCTGGCGAAGACAGCGGAACCAAGCACACCTAGAGGGAGGTAAAGGAGATATTTGTATGCGACTTCAGGTACTACGGTAAGCAGTTAAAGTACTACATGCCCACAAGCAACAAGCATGCCAAAGACTCAACAACAGCTGTGCTGACTGAAAGGAAACCCAGCACCCAGTAAGGATACCAGAGCACTTACATTTTGGTAAATTGGCTGTAAGTTATTGGGCCAGATCAGGAAATTATTTTCATCTTTAAAATTTGTAACTAATACCTTGAAGCTACCCTAATGCAACAATATGGTATGTGCCAGTTGCTTAAAGTAATGGTTACCAGTGTAGTGCCAGCATACAAGGCAAGATAAGAAAAGAGAGGACTGAGATAAACAATGAACAGTGCTCCATCCACCCATGACCAAGCAGTGGTTCCTCTTTAAGATGGTGTCAAACAGCATTGAACCTGAAGGCAGTGGGCCAACTGTTGTATTAACTGACCTCTACCGAGCATTCCATCAGCTGCCTCTGAAGACGGCCACTGGAGGGCGCTACAGCTGGACGAACCTACAGACAGACGGACACATGAATCCCAGGCTCTATAAAGAATCAACGCATTTCTAATGTCGGGTCTAAAAGAAAGAGACGAGAGGCATACCTTTGAATTATTATCACCACTATAATACGTAGTGTTTTTATTCTCTCTCATTGGCTGACCTTTAGCGGGCCTCAGGGCTCTGATTGGCTCCCGGGCGGTCGGCCTGTTCAGCGGAGGAGAGTGCACACCGGTTGGCTCCCTCTCCTCCGAGCCTGGCGGCCCATTGGGGTAGGTCAATCTCTGACCAATCACACTCACCTCTGGAGCCCTGTCACCTGGGAGAACAACAACAACGTGATTTAGTGACGACCCACATGATAAGTGAATGGACAACATGCAAAGTAAATATTAGCCCATACACAACACAGACACGTACAGAGAACTTATTAAACGTGGACCTTCATAATGTGACCTAGGAGCATAGCAGTGGTGTGGCGTTACCTTGGAGGCTGCTGAAGTCCATGGAGACAGAGGCCCTGACTTTAACGGCCGGGGCGGGGACCACGCTGGGCATGTCCGCTGACCTCCTCCCTGGGCTGAGCAGCGCAAATAGAAACAAAGGTCAGAGGTGAACCACTGAGGGATAGGACACCTTAGCGCGGTGAACTCTGTCCGTGGTGAGAGAGATCACACCGCAGTGGAGAGGGTTCAGTGGTTCAGGCGTGGACCGGCGGAGTTCATCCGTGTACCTGGGGCGGTTGCTGTTGAGGGTGGAGTTGGGAGGGGAGTAGAGGCTGGAGCGGCCGCTCTCGCTGGCCGGGCTGGTGACGGAGGGCGAGGGCTGGGACGGGGAGTCCGGCCCCAGGTCCAGCCTCACGGCTGAGTCAGGGCTGTCCGGGTCCGAGCCGCTGACACTCACTTTGGCCCGCTTTTTAGCAGCACTGCAGCGCAGGGAGCGCAGGGAGCTCAGCATCTGGAACCAACGGACCCATAACACGTTGCCACTTGGAACGAGCCATTTAGAATTCAAGTTCTTTCATACAGAAATCTCAGGTCACTCTTATACCGGCACAAAAACATAGGAGCCAAATTGTCTAACGCTCTGAGGTGCTATCTATCAGCAGAATGAAGTCCATTTCCTGACGGCTGTCCTGCAATATGCCCGTTTCCAATTTGTTGTCCTCGAGTGATAGCTCCATATCCTTTTACATGGGATGTACAGGACCAGAACGGACCATGCACCCACCCCAGCAGTGTGACTGTTCAGGCCTGCAACCGCCGCCAGAGAAATGGCCCACGTTCCACTAAGCAGGGTCTGGAATGGGCTGAACTCCCAGCAGGCAGGGTAACACCTAAATACCATACAGCTGCCCCCGCAAGCCTCTAGCTGGAAGCCAGTCCCACACGGCACAACCACATACCGTAGAGTCCTGTGGGACACATACTTAGATTTTTCCTATTTTCTAATCTCAACGCTATGGTACAGGCACCATTAACTGGCCTGCCCGTTTACTTTCTGTTACAGAGGTCAAGTGCGATGTGCTGGTTGCTGAAAGCCATGCCCAAACACTTGTGAGAGTATTATTCCTAATTTATTTCCCCCAACAATGACATGACACTTACTGTATTTGAAGCTAGGTTTCGAAACTTTACAACACTTGGTCATCTTTTTACCAAGTCCAACTCTTTTTGCAGAGCCAAATTAGCAACATCCATCTCAAAACAAGGGAAGTTAGTACAAGGCCAGGACTTTGATAGAGCATTCACTGTTACCGACCTCCTCCTTGTCCAGGGGCTCCTCCTCCAGGTTCGCTCGCATCCCGAGCCCGGCCAGGTCCAAATGGAGGTTGCTGTCCGCCATCCGGTTCTGTTCTGGGTTGGAGCGGTCCGACGTCCGCGGGCTGGACAGGGGGTTGGACCTTGGCCTGGTCTGAGGGCTGCCGGGGGCATTGTCCCTGGGCGCGTTCTGAAAGCCGGAGAGCGGATTGGACCTCGGCCTGTTTGGAGGACTGGACGGCGGATGGGACGGGGGCTTGTCCTGAGGGCTGGAGGAAGGGCTGGCCCTGGGCTGACTGTGGGAGGAGAGGCTCCTGTCCGAGGGCGGGACAACGGGAGACACGGCCAAGGGGGAGCGGGAGCTGCTGAGGGCACGGCGGAAGGAGGAGGTGGAGGAGGAGGAGGTGACCAGGGAGGCGCGGAGTGGACGAGGAGAACATCGGGAGGAGCTGAGGCCTGCAGAAGTAGACGCATGACCACATGCGTGAAGTGGAATGTACTTCTTAACTAAGAATAATACGCCATCTACTTCATTTCAGTTACTTTTTCACGGATATTAGTGTTACAGGTGGGGAACAAAAAGGTGTGCTTGTCCAAGGGGACAGAAAATGCAACACGGCTCAGAAAACGGACGAACAATTTTACTTTGGCGCTTCCACCACAAGTGTTTATCGACCAAACCAAACAAAAACAAAAGAGAGAAGCTTCTCGCTGACCTGCGGAGGCCTCCCTCCACGGGCTGTCCTCCCGTTGCTGAGGGCTGGGGTCTCTCTTGTTGGGCCAGGTGTTGGACATGCTCAGCAGGGCGTTGGCGGGCCGGCGGGACACACTGGCGGGCGGGAGAGACGCCAGGGGGTAGGAGGGCAGCAGGAAGGAGCCAGGCGTGCTGGGGTTGGACGGCAGAGAGAAGGTCCTCTCTACACTGGTGGTCTCTGATAACACACGCCCTTTTAAACCCCCTGCAAAACAGAGAGAGAGAGTGTGTGTGTGTGTGTGTGTGTGTGTGGGTGAGTGAGTGAGTGAGTGAGTGAGTGAGTGAGTGAGTGAGTGAGTGAGTGAGTGTGAGATAGAGAGAGAGAGAGAGAGAGAGAGAGAGAGAGAGAGAGAGAGAGAGAGAGAGAGAGAGAGAAAGAAGAGAGAATGTAATATATTTTAGTGACACTGTTGGGACAGAAATAAAGATCAATCGATGGCGAGGAGAGATATCTGTTGGAGAAACTGTCGGACAGAGAGAAAGAGGGAAAAAAACAAATGTATAAGTGACACTGTTCAATTGAAAGAGGGATTAGCAAGGTGCAGTGGAGGACAGAGAGAAAGGTATGACAGTAAAGCTGTAGGAAAAAGAGAGAGAAAGACAGAAAAATATCTGGATTTATTTCAGCGGGTGTTTCCCAGACGCCGGTGTCAATAAAGGGTCCACCCGCCAAGGGAGACGGCGTCTCTTCTCATCCCTCACCTCCTTCTACGTCGGAGAAGGAGGTGAGTTTAAAGATGTCCTGGTCCAAGTCCAGGCTGCCACTCCTCTTCAGCCTTGCAGGAGACTCCTTCCGCCTCCGCGACGATGGGCTCCCTATACACACACACACACACACACACACACACACACACACAAACACAAACATATATATGCAGGTTGGCACAATTTTTGAAGGTGTATGGGGTTTGGTTAGGTTGCGTTAGGGAGTAGAAGGGAGAGGCTACAGGAACAATGATTGGGTTCTGGCCACAGATTTGACCAGTCACAGCCAGTCCTACCACAGCCGGCTAAATACCAGCAATGGCTATGGATGGCTTACCTACCTACCCCCCCCCCCCCCCCACACCCCCACACACACCCCCACACACACCCCCACACACACACACACACACACACACACACACACACACACAGTGTACAGCAGTACTGAAAGCAGGCTGACTTGGCATGGCCACATGAACTAAACAGGGGCTCTATTGCTCATTCAGTAATCTTCATTTAGGGAGATTAAGCTGTGCTAACCGCAGTGACAATGACCCTAAGCCTTGTAGGCAGTCCAAATGAACCCGATCCCCGAAGCACACGTTTAGTGTCAATGCGGAGTTCCCCCAACTAACACCGGATAACCGGCCTCTCCTCTCAACTCACCACACGTCCGTGTAGTCTACTTATTTTAAGTCGAAGACAGTTAGAAGGTGGCCTGATGACCCTGTTGCTATGCCGTTCCCTCTATAAATATCCGTTATCAGTGTAAGTGTCACTGCTTGACCCACTCGTTAGCCACAGGTAAAATAAAGAGTTGTAATGAGCTCTAGTGGCATGGCGTGAGACTTGGGCTCTCTGCCGCCGTTGACTCAGCAAGCGTGATAATCCACCTGAAAGCTGCCTAATTTAGATGCTGGCGGTGACAGGTACTGTGCCATCACGGCCTATCAGCCTGAGAGGAAGAAGGCAAACACCAAGCACATCTTTAAAGGGACAGTCCGCAGGTTTAAAATGGCAATGCTGGTTATTTGCATTTTAAAGATGGACAGAAAATTCGTAATAAAAATAAAAAGAATAATCTTAATCTTTAAGCATGACTGGCAGAACCTAGAAGAGGGAATGCGCGTGTTGGTGTGTAGGGCCATGTGTCGACTCACCAAAACTGGGGAGGTATACCTCTGGACTCAGCCTCCTGGATAAGGACAGGGTATCTCTACTGGTAACCTGAGACAATGACAACAACAACAACAAGACTGTAAACCTGTTGGAAACAATAGAAACAAAACAGCAGCCTCAGAGAGAGAGAGAGAGAGAGAGAGAAAGCAAGAGAGAGAGAGAGAGAGAGAGAGAGAGAGAGAGAGAGAGAGAGAGAGAGAGAGAGAGAGAGAGAGAGAGAGAGAGAGAGAGAGAGAGAGAGAGAGAGAGAGAGAGAGAGAGAGAGAGAGAGAGAGAGAGAGAGAGTTTATAAAGCATAACAAGAGGTTATGCCTTGACCAGGAACATTAGAAACATAGCTCAACACTTCCAAACACCTACTTTTTCTCACAAAATGTTTACTGCCAAGACAGTCCAGACACCAAATAAAACTTTTTTATACACAGACCTAGATTGATTGATTTTAGAGACTCTGCGCCATTCTCATTGGAAACATCAGATTTGAACTTTACAGCTGTCCCCCAGCCATTTGGGCCCCACAGAGAGGGAGTGGTTAAGACAATCTCCCAGGGGCTGGAATCAACACACACAGCAGTGTGGAGCGACTCCGCACACCCTCCGACAACAAGTGTGTTGCTAGGACACCGTGGCCTGTTGTACACGGATGGTGTTCGCTAGAGGGTTCAGAACTGGCACAGCAAACAAACTAGCTTGGACACCAACCCTATGCAGAAAATCTGACAGATTGATAAAGGGCCCACCGCAAGCCTTTATAGATAGTAGTTATTGGACTACTATACCTATTACATTAACACCTATTACCCTGGATGCTTGATGGAAACATATCGTATAGTTTGTATCCATTCAAACTCTAGCTTCTGTTATCATTCTACAGATTCTGTTTCAGAGGAAAAGTCATGTGAGGCTAACATTTCTGAAGTATGTTGCAGTGCGAGGGAAACTAATCCACCTGTCTGTCTCGCTCTTCCTTCCCCCTACTCAAACAGGGAGGGGTGTAACCTTACCCCAGTCCTGCCAATCTCTGTTACACGGTGCTATCAGTCTAGTCTAGTCCAGTCTAATGACATAACACAGCATCCCCAATCACCAATCAATAAAGAATTAAGTGATCGAAAAACGCTGGTGATAGTCGCATACACTTGCTTGGTATCCAAGGACATATCAATCTGGGACCCTTCTCTCTGAGTTAACTTATCTGCTTTAGGCTGGTTAATAATAACCAGGAACTAGCTTGTGTTTGGACTAGCCTTTCCCTTTTGAGTAGCCTGACAAGACCATCCCGGCTGTACTGCACATGGCACAAAAACAACCAGTCGTGATGCGCATAAAAGCATGCAGGTTGTTGCAAGTCTCTTCAGGCCCTTAGTAATCAGTGTGTTTGCACTGCGACTGCAGTTTCAAACCAATCAAGCTCGGCGCGAGGTCCTTGAGATGCTAGGAGACTTGAAAGTCAATATCGATAAGCCTAGTCTAGCCTTGCAGCCCCTGTGGGTGGTCAGTGGACGTGGAGATCCAGGCCTATTCACTGAGTCAGGCGTTTTTTCCTTCTTCATTTGCCCGTTCCTAACGCTGGCTAAGGTGAACACTGTTTAGCGAGCAACAGCTTAATTAATGCCAATCAATGTCAACAAAAGGGCAACATTTGCATATTGGAGGTGTGGAGCGGCCTAACCCCTAAATAACCCTTCAATAACACATCGAAACAGCAAAACGCCCTACTGCATATGTTTTGATGAGTAAATAAAATGTAAGATTTAATATAAAAAATTAAGTCTGACAAATAACTTGTTGTCTTAGCTAGTGTTTGTGTTGATTGATGTATTCACTAACCTCATCGTCTGTTTTTCCATTAGGGGGGCTGCATGGCAGGAGGTTCTCTGTTGAGGGAAGACTGGCTCTCTCCCAAGGCAGCTTGCCCTTGCTTTTTCCTGCACTCACTATCCTCCTCTGCAGCGGCTGGTCCTCAGTGAGGGAACCCAGGCTACCATAGCCATAGAGCGTGTCAGATTCAGGCTCCGTTCTGTTGCTCCTGGCACTACCCAGTCGACCTCCATAGACCACCCAGTCCAGGTCCGCCCCCGACCTCAGCTGCGGGGAGCAACGCTGGCCAGACTTGGGGACAACAAGGCCATATTCCACGGTACCATCAGGAGACAGTCTAGGTAGGATGTGTCTGGCTCGTCTAGCATTCACAGCAGCCATCAGACCCTCCCCATCGCCATTGAGCTCTACCCTGTCCACAGCCTTAATCAATGGCTGCTTCTTCCCTGGGTCAAGGCAATAGTCAAACAATGCAAACAGTTCCAGGGCCGCTAGCCGCACCCGCCTCTTGTTGTCTGTCAGGTACGGTGCCACATCGAAGCACAGGCTTGGGATGTTGAACTCCCTGGGAGGGTGGGCAAGCAGAGCAGCTGTGATAATGTTGAGCACGTCCTCTCGGACACGCGAGTTCTTGTTTTTCAATTGACTGACAACAAGGCCCAAAACCTTCTTTGGACCTAAAATTCTCATAAGCTGCCGAAAAACTTTCATGGACTCATTCCTGGTCAGAGTGTGTGTTCCCCCCAAGCTTTCAAAAGCTACTAAGGTTATCAGTTTCAAATATTTGTCGACATTGTAATCCAGCTTCTGAATGAGTAGGTTTAAAACTTGTAACGTGCCGTGCAATACTTTAAAATTGCTATCCTCCAGTAGTCTCTGCAGGAATTTGATGAACTCTGCAATGCTGTCAGATGGTACAGGGTTTAAGTCCAAGTCTGACAGGATGCTTTTCAGTTCTTCTATACCCGTGGTTCGATTCTGGTAATTTTTCAGGTCCAGGAGCTTCTCGTGTAACTCCAGGGAGATCATTCCAAATATCATCATTAACGTTCCTTGTTTGAGGTCAAAGCTGAGAATTCACCCTCCTGCGGGAAACGCCTGGGTTTCTTGAAGAGGTCTTCATTTTGTCATCATATAGATAGCAAGGTGGCTTATGCCCCCGAATACTATCTTTCTCTGACTGGGAGTCAATGACGCCTCCGACTGGGAGTCAATGAAGACACCTTTAGCTGATGGCCATCCTGAACACATCGAATAATGAAATAACATGTAAATAGCCTAAACAGGACTTTAATATGAGAGACATTAGCATTAAGGTTAACCCTAACATTAGCATCAATGGTCCGACATTAAACAAACAAACCACTTGTAGCTGCCTCGGCTTTAATGTTGACTTAAACGAGTGAACGTGTGAGTTGGTGGACTGAATGGCACCTCTGTTTTGCTATAATGTCGGTTCCTTTAGCGTTATTAGCTTTTTGCTCAACGTTACGCTATTTTTACATATACAAAGTGCGATGTCACTCACTGACACTGATCAAAAACAAAATCAACCGCTGCATCAGTGCCTGCAAATATTTACTTGTTAACGTTGGTCAGTCTAGTTATCTGATCTAACGTTCTAAACATGGATGGCAAGCTGATGTCGATGGGCAAGTTAGCTGTTCAGGCGGTATAGTTAGCTAGCGTTAGTTTTTCTGTGGTGGCCAGTAACGTTACTATTATTAGCCAGAGTGAGAGCTAACGTTGTGCTAGCAAGCAAAGTTGGAAAAACAGCATATTTTGAGATATCACCGACCTTCTCTGCAACTTGGGATACATTAGTCCACGATAAGCGATCGTTTTTCGAAACAAATCCTACCAGCAATGTCCAGAACACGATCGAACACTCTCAAATACAATCTTTACATTTGTAACGAAACTTTACATTTGCAAGATAGCTGGTAGTTCCCACTGGCCAGAATACAGCAATTCCCAAACGAAGCCCACACACCGAGGCAACAGAAAATGGCGCATGTCAACCGAGCGCTTCCATGGTGATGGGGAGCACCGAACGTACATGCGCGCCCGTGTGTGTTGGTAAATACTTCATAATGAAAAGCCAAAAGACGACGCTCGCTAATTTATTTTTGGGTTATGGTGTTAGGTTTCACCCCATGTTTTGTTTTATTAACTCTAAAATAGTTCTAAAATGCAAATTCCTCATGCACTGATTAGCAAAGCAACACACCCAAACCATGAGGAAATACACAATATAACCTAGGCCTATAATATTAGGCCTAGGCCTACTGTAAATTTTAGAAGTACAAAAAAAAGCAAAATATTTCATTAGCGGTTTTGCTTCCATGTGAAATTACTTAGTTTCCCATGTATACAATTGAGAAAGGCAATGATAAAGTTGAAAAAGTCACGGTGGCCACAATGAACGGGAAATAATTTTTCCAGCATTGCGCATTGAAAACTTTGAATACAATACAAAAAACATTTTTTTATTATTTTTTAAATCTTAGCTGGGCTGAGCTCCAGCTCCTGTGGCTGGTTACGACCTAAAAGACCGGCTGCCCTGTTCGCCAAGATTCCAGGCACCGGCCAGCCTGGCAATATAAACTGTAAAAATCTTGATAGGGCTACTACGTTGCAACTGGCCAACTCAGGGCCAATATAGATTCTAGCTAGTTTTCACAATTACTTTATGTAGGCTATTAGGCCATACGTGAGGGGGCTTTTCATTTGTCAGTCATCATCATATGACCAAGTTTTTCATGTTTTGTCTGCGTGAAAAATCTGCCCTAGGTGGACACATGACCTTTGATTTTTTTCCTGCAACTTCCATCTTCAACCAGTGAAGTCAGCCTTATTTATACAACTGTGCGCGAGATTCATTCAAGTCAAAAGGTGGCGATATGGACGAAACACACAAAGTGCTTAGGATAAGTCCCACGTCGGTTTCCCTTCCTAAAAACAAGGTGCGTAACACCTTCGGGTGTGGATATTACCCTGACTGTAACTGACAGTGCCAATATCACATTGACTGTTCAGCGCAACGAACATGTGATAACGATGTGAAGCTGCGCACTCCTGCCCAACTGAGGCATCGACAACTGCATCAGTTTAAGCGTAATCTGTCCGTCTGTTCACCTTATTATATATGAGAATAAATGTCAGAACATGCAAGTAATGTTGAATAAGTATTTATCCTGTTAAATATGCTTCCCAATGAAACTGTATTAAACGTAGTAAGGGTTCTGTTGCAGAAACAGATCTCCGTTTTTATTAATTAGGCCTCTTCTAAATTATGTTTTTGTGTGCACTCCAGGGAACTGTTCATATAATATGTGAGAGGTATGTTTCAAAACGTTTCTCATTTCTCCAGTTTATACGCATGGGTCACTGTATAAATCAGGGCCGCACATTTCCCCGTCAAGTGTGTTTGAAAAAAAAATCCCAATTAAGTTTGCTTATAAAGTCGCGTACGCCTTATTTTGCTCATATGCAACATTTATAAATGAGGCCCCTGGTGAGGTGGTAGTATCATAATCTGTCCACTAGATGGATGTCCAGGATCTTGATCTTGGTCTCAGTTATTGCTGGTGTTCACGCACCAGACTTCAGGATTTGTCATTGAGTCCAAGCAGACAGTCACCACCCTCTCCTCTCATATTAACTCCTCTAGCCTATACAAAGCTCCTATATTAACCTTTTCGTCCATTCTACCACCCAGTACCAGCACGGCCCAGTAGGACCCCCTTGACACAGTACTGTGGTAAGCAATACAATCTCTGGGGGTGATAAGGATAACACGGATGCTTCTCTCTCCTCCGTGTCACCTTTCTGTTCTCCTCAGAGAGAGGTGCATCAGAGAAAGTATGTATTAGGACAGTTGGAAGAAAAGGCTGTGAACACAGAGGAGCAAAGATGGCTTCAAGGCAGAAAAGAGTGGAGACTCTTTGACACTGAGCATGGCGGAGACACATCTCTCTCACAGCGCTGGTTACTACTGCGCCACAAGTCACACGTGCTGGCTGCTGCCCTCAGGAGGCCCCCGACAGAAATGAAGGCAAGCAGCCCTGAGCCTCAAGTGAGAGAGGGAGGTGTTGGATAGGGTTGAGACAGGATGCCTGTGGGTTAAGAGAAATAAACACAGAGTGCACCATCTAAACTATCCTCAGACATCTCAGTATGTGAAATAATCTACAGTTATAACTAAAAGTAGCCTAAGGAGTTACGCTTATTCAGATGAAAACAGTTGTTCTGAAAAGTACGGCAGCATTATCCTTTTAAAATACTACCACTCTCCCTGTCAACCAGTAGGGGACTCAAATTCACATTTGGTGTACATCTATTGGCTCCCACCCAAACACAGTTCATACGTTGATGTGAATGATGTTAACTGAAAGCCTCGTGGGGGCCACATAGTGATAGTGGTGAGCTACTCTGGTCAGCAGGGACATTACTTATTTACAAGCTGTCACCGATTTCAAGACATTTCTGAGACTACTGTATATTTATCATGATTTCCCTCATAATTTGCATGCTCTTTTTACCACGCAGTAAAGGTAAGTAGAGAATAAAGACAAAAACATATTCAAAATAGGATAAAATTCTCAATCGTCCTCTCCTGTCTCTCTTCACAGGGTTGTCTCCCAGTTATCAAGTCCTCCAGAGTCCGTCCTATAATATCAAACACCCAGAGGAATCTGTAAATAAAGAGATGAGTTGTGCACATAGCATATTGAACTTTGACCTTATACTCTGGTACAAACAAGATGGACTGGGGACCTTCACATTCCTAGGTTACCTTAATGTCAATCACCAGTATCCTGAGGAGGAACTGAAAGGCAAAATCAGCTTTGATGGAAACGGACGTAACAACGCCAGTCTTACCATTGCTAATCTCACGTTAAAAGACAGCGCTGTGTATTTCTGTGCTGCCAGTCAGCACAGTGCTGCCGACTGCCTCCCTTCTTCTACAAAAACCCTCCCCTGTCTGTTTCTCCTCGCCTAATCAGTCAGAGTATATCATAGGTTTGAGTCAACAGCGCCAGCTGGGTCCAACCCCCCCCACCACCCCCCAACCCCCCCCCCCCAACACCTGCGACTAATCACTATTAGAGAAGAACAGCTCAGTGAAGGAAATGACTGAAGATTCAAACCAATGGGTTACCGCCAGTTTGAACTCATTTGAGGACGGCGCACACCTCCTTAGGAGGGATGCCTTCTGCTTAAATGTACGGCATATTTTTGTGATTAGGTTACTTTATTTGTTTTTAATTAATTTGTTTTGGAGATCAGAGACATGATAACGCTTGTCATATCATGGGTTGGGTTGTTACTCTGTGCTACAGGTAATATTTTATAGTTTTTTTTGTCAAAGATTGTGTTTGTTTCCACTATTCAGATTAACTTTGTAATACATAACTGATTCCCACAGGTCATGTTGATGGGAATGATGTCACCCAGACCCCCATACTGTGGGGAAAGCAGGGTGATTCTGCTACTATGAGCTGTAGTCACACTAAAGGGAACACCTATCTGGAGATGTATTGGTACAGACAGCTGCCTGGAGAGGGACTAAAAGAAATAGTATACACAACAACATTTGGAAACCCTGACTATGGAACTCATAGTAAAGACAAATTCAATGCTGAGAAGACTGTGGTTGAGAGTGGATCATTCACAGTGAAGAAGTTGGTTCCTGAAGACAACGGGGTGTATTTCTGTGCTGTGAGTGAACACAGTGATACAGACACATTGGAGAGCTGAACAAAAACCTCCAGTACAGATTCTACAGTTGTAAAGGATCTCTAACTCTAGGGGGACCTCTAGTTCTACCAACACTCACCCACAGTCTCAATAACATATCGTGGATTTTGATAAGTCTTTGAAGAGTTTCAAAGTTCGTCACAGGATGAGGGACACTCCCACCAACTGTCATTTTGAACCTAGCTCCAATTCTGCCTTTTATTGCCTGTGCTGATAGTCATCACCTTGATAACACAGGTTCCGATACAGCACCAGCAGGAAATTATCATGATCACACCTGGCCTTATTCTTTTCTCTTTTTTACTGATCCTTATTGCAGGTAAAATATTAAAGATGTAAAAACTATATAATATTTATAAAAGCAATGTTTAATATGTGGATATATAGACAAAAGCTAACCACAGTGCTGTTTAATAAATTATGATCTTGGGACATTTATTACTGTATTGTCTGCCTATGGTTAAGAGGTCTTGTAGATGGGAATGATGATGTCACCCAGACCCCCATACTGTGGAGAGATGAGGGTGATTCTGCTACAATGGACTGTAGTCACACTAAAGGAGCTGGAGAGCTGAACAAAAACCTCCAGTATAGATTCTACAGTTGGAAAGGATCTCTCTCATGTACAGCAGGGGGACCTCAAGTTCTACCAAAGCTCACAATGATGATGCCATCAAAACAGTTTGTCACAGGACACCCCCCACTTTTGAGACTCCAACTCTCTCGGTCACACAATATCTATTACTACACCAGTGGATGGCATGTATAGACAGAGGACCAGGCATTATCATGATGAAACATGATCTCATTACATTCTGTTTTTTTTTGCTGTATACGACAGGTATTGTACAACATCCCTATTTTTGAAATGAAATGAAGAATTTTTATTGAAATGAAGAAATAGAAAAGTGTTGTTTTAAAAAAATACCTTGTTTTTGGGACATATATTACTTTATTGTGTCCTTATGGTTCACAGGTCTTGCAGATGGGAATGATGATGTCACCCAGACCCCCATACTATGGAGAGACGAGGGTGATTCTGCTACAATGGACTGTGATCACACTAAAGGTGCTGGCTATTACCAGATGTACTGGTACAGACAGCTGCCTGGAGAAGGAATTAAACAAATAGTATACACAACAACCTCTGGAGATCGTGACTATGGAACTTATAGTAGAGACAAATTCAATGCTGAGAAGACTGTGGCTGAGAGTGGATCTTTCACAGTGAAGAAGTTGGTTCCTGAAGACAACGGGGTGTATTTCTGTGCTGTGAGTGAACACAGTGATACAGACACATTGGAGAGCTGAACAAAAACCTCCAGTACAGGTTCTACCGTTGGAAAGGATATCTCTCATGAACAGCAGGGGGACCTCTAGTTCTACCAAAACTCACCTACAGTGTAAATTCAATGATGATGATGATAATGCCATGAAATCAGTTTGTCACAGGACACCCCCCACTTTTAAGACTCCAACTCTTTCTGTCACACAATATCTATTACTAAACCAGTGGATGTCATGTATAGACAGAGGACCAGGCATTATCATGATGAAACATAATCTCATTACATTCTGTATTGTTTTGCTGTATACGACAGGTATTGTACAACATCCCTATCTTTTCACTAGGTTGAAATGAAGAAATAGAAAAGTGTTGTTTTAAAATGATCATCCTTTTGGGACATTTATTACTGTCTTGTGTGCTTATGGTTCACAGGTCTTGTAGATGGGAATGATGATGTCACCCAGACCCCCATACTGTGGAGAGACGAGGGTGATTCTGCTACAATGAACTGTAATCACACTAAAGGAGCTGGCTATTACCAGATGTACTGGTACAGACAGCTGCCTGGAGACGGAATGAAACAAATAGTTTTTACAACTGTAGGCGCCAAACCTGACTATGGAGCCTTTAGTGAGGACAAGTTTACAGCCACCAAGACTGTGGCTGAGAGTGGATCTTTCACAGTGAAGAAGTTGGTTCCTGAAGACAACAGGGTATATTTCTGTGCTGTGAGTGAACACAGTGATACAGACACCTTGGAGAGCTGAACAAAAACCTCCAGTACACATTCTACAGTTGGAAAGGATCTCTAACTCTAGGGGGGCCTCTAGTTCTACCAAAACTCTCCTACAGCCTCAATAACATATCGTGGATTTTGATTAGTCTTTGTAGAGTTTTGATGTTCATCACAGGATGAGGGACACTCCCACCAACTGTCATTTTGAACCTAGCTGCCATTCTGCCTTTAATTGGCTGGGCTGATAGTCATCACCTTGGTAACACAAGTCCCCATACAGCACCAGCAAGAGTTTATCATGATCACACATGGCCTTATTCTTTTTTCTTTTTTACTGGTCCTTATTGCAGGTAAAGTATTGCAGATGTAAAAACGATATAATATAGTATTTAAAAGTAATGTTTTATGGATGGATATAAAGACTTAAGCTAACCACAGTGTTGTTTTATGAATTATAATTTTGGGACATTTATTACTGTATTGTGTGCTTATGGTTCACAGGTCTTGTAGATGGGAATGATGTCACCCAGACCCCCATACGGTGGAGAGAGGAGGGTGATTCTGCTACAATGGACTGTAATCACATTAGGGGGGCACATTTTTTCCATATGTACTGGTACAGACAGCTGCCTGGAGAGGGAATGAAACAAATAGTGTTTACAACTGTAGGCGCCAAACCTGACTATGGAGCCTTTAGTGAGGACAAGTTTACAGCCACCAAGACTGTGGCTGAGAGTGGATCTTTCACAGTGAAGACGTTGGTTCCTGAAGACAACGGGGTGTATTTCTGTGCTGTGAGTGAACACAGTGATACAGACACACCGGAGAGCTGAACAAAAACCTTCAGTATATATACTACAGTTGGAAAGGATCTCTAGCTCTAGGGGGACCTCTAGTTCTACCAAACTCCCTTACAGTCTCAATAACATATCGTGGATTTTGATAAGTCTTTGTAGAGTTTAAACGTTCATCAAAGGATGAGGGACACTCCCACCAACTGTCATTTTGAACGTAGCTCCCATTCTGTCTTTTATTGCCTGGGCTGATAGTCATCACCATGGTAACACAGGTCCCAATACAGCACCAGAAGGACATTATCATGATCACCCTTGGCCTTATTCATTTCTCTTTTTTACTAGTCCTTATTGCAGGTAAAATACTAAAGATGTAAAAACTATATAATATTTATAAAAACAATGTTTTATAGGTGGATATATAGACAAAAGCTAAGCAAAGTGCTGTTTAATAAATTTGGATTTTGGGAACTTTATTACTGTATTGTCTGCCTATGGTTTACAGGGCTTGTATATGGGAATGATGATGTCACCCAGACCCCCATACTATAGAGAGACGAGGGTGATTCTGCTACAATGGACTGTAGTCACACTAAAGGTGTTGGCTATAACCGAATGTATTGGTACAGACAGCTGCCAGGGGAAGGAATAAAACAAATAGTGTTTACGACTGTAGGTGCCAAACCTGACTATGGAGCCTTTAGTGAGGACAAGTTTAGGACAGCCACCAAGACTGTGGCTCAGAGTGGATCTTTCACAGTGAAGAAGTTGGTTCCTGAAGACAATGGGGTATATTTCTGTGCTGTGAGTGAACACAGTGATACAGACACAGCAGGTGGTACAGCAGGTGGACCTCAAGTTCTACCAAAGATCATAATGATGATGCCATCAAATCAGTTTGTCACAGGACACCCTTTGAGACTTCAACTCTCTCTGTCACACAATATCTATTACTACACCAGTGGATGGCATGTATAGACATAGGACCCGGCATTATCATTATGAAACATGAGCTCATTACATTCTGTATTGTTTTGCTGTACACGACAGGTATTGTACAACATCCCTATTTTTTCACTAGGTTCAAATGAAGAAATAGAAAGTCCCCATACAGGACCAGCAAGACTTTATCATGATCACACATGGCCTTATTTTTTTCTCTTTTTTACTGGTCCTTATTGCAGATAAAGTATTGAAGATGTAAATACGATATAATGTAGCATATTAAAGCAATGTTTTATAGGTGAATATAAAGACAAAAGCTATAACAAAAGTGTTGTTTATAAATTATCGTGATGTTAGGACATCTATTACTGCATTGTGTGCTTATGGTTCACAGGTCTTGTAGATGGCAATGATGATGTCACCCAGACCCCCATACTATGGAGAAAGGAGGGTGATTCTGCTACAATGAACTGTAATCACACTAAAGGAGCAACCTATTACCAAATGTACTGGTACAGACAGCTGCCAGGGGAAGGACTAAAACAAATAGTGTTTATGACTGTAGGCGCCAAACCTGACTATGGAGCCTTTAGTGAGGACAAGTTTACAGCCACCAAGACCCTCATCGTTGATGAATCGGCGCCGAGAAATTCTTGGCCCATTGGACGCATCACTGAGGCAATGGCAGACTCACAAGGGTTAGTTCGGCGGGTTCGTGTGAAGATACAAACAAATGACTTGGAAAAGCCAATCAACAAAATCTGCCTTCTGATGGAGGTAATGTAAAGGCGGCAGTGAATGTTGACCTTAAACTGAGTCATGTGCTTGAACCTCTGTCTCTGCATGTACACTGACACTCACTTACTGACACGCTCTGCATCTCATTATGCAACACACCTTTTTGAACACAAGCAAACAAGCCATATTACATTAGTAAACCTTTGAACTATGAACTTTCATTCCTTTTTGGGGGAAATTTCCCAAGGACATGATTGACTGTTAACTCCTTTAAACCCCCCTCCCCCCCCCCTGAAAAAAAAGGGGGAAATGAAAGTATGAAACCGATTATTTATTTTGCAGGTGGTTATGTAATTAGAAAAGCATTTAATGTATTGATTGTTTAAGAATTAGATTTTGCCTAAAGCTAGTGTTGTATTTAAATGGCTGCTGATGTATAATTTAATTCCTTGATAATCAAGAATTAGGGGCCGGAATGTTGCAGCCATTTTGGTGTATAATTAGTTTTCATATGATTGTGATTCATTTTCGTTATGTCTTAAAGTATAACTTATCTTGGAATGTCTAGTTTAAAGATATCTGGTATTTCAGTTGTTTATGCGCATTTCTTTCATTTCCTGTCTTGCACGTTTTGGTATTTAGGTAATTTGGGTGACAATTATGCAGATTGGCTGTCCTTGGTTTGGATTGGTCACTTTTCATTTGTACATCACGGGTGTTACCTATTAGTATGTGGGATTGCCTTTTGTACGGGGTCTGGTCTAGTGGCGGTTAATATACACTTTCTTGACAATGTATTTTCGTGACTTATCATTTTGGAAAACAGTTAGATTTTGGATCATTGCAAACCTCATTCATCGACTTTGAAATAAACACCACTTTACTTTTAACTCGATTGTCGGAAGTGCGTCTGAATCCATACCAGCTGACTAGGCTGACGGCCTTCATAAGTAAATTGGACTTAGATAAAACTGAAAATCTTGGAAAGGCCGTGACAAAGACTGTGGCTCAGAGTGGATCTTTCACAGTGAAGAAGTTGGTTCCTGAAGACAACGGGGTGTATATCTGTGCTGTGAGTGAACACAGTGATACAGACACCTTGGAGAGCTGAACAAAAACCTCCAGTAAAGATTCTACGGTTGGAAAGGATCTCTCTCATGTACAGCAGGGGGACCTCTAGTTCTACCAAAGCTCATAATGATGATGCCATCAAATCAGTTTGTCACAGGACACCCTTTGAGACTTAAACTCTCTCTGTCACACAATATCTATTACTACACCAGTGGATGGCATGTATAGACATAGGACCCGGCATTATCATGATGAAACATGATCTCATTACATTCTGTATTTTTTTGCTGTACACGACAGGTATTGTACAATATCCCTATTTTTTCACTAGGTTCAAATGAAGAAATAGAAAGTTGTTTGAAAAATTATCTTTTTTTTTTTTTACATATATTACTTTATTGTGTCCTTATGGTTCACAGGTCTTGTAGATGGGAATGATGATGTCACCCAGACCCCCATACTGTGGAGAGACAAGGGTGATTCTGCTACAATGGACTGTAGTCACACTAAAGGAGCAAGCTATTACCAGATGTACTGGTACAGACAGCTGCCTGGAGAAGGAATGAAACAAATAGTATACACAGCAACGACTGCAAACCCTGACTATGGAACTTACAGTAAAGACAAATTCAATGCTGAGAAGACTGTGGTTGAGAGTGGATCTTTCACAGTGAAGAAGTTGGTTCCTGAAGACAACGGGGTATATTTCTGTGCTGTGAGTGAACACAGTGATACAGACACATTGGAGAGCTGAACAAAAACCTCCAGTATAGATACTACAGTTGGAAAGGATCTCTAACTCTAGGGGGGCCTCTAGTTCTACCAAAACTCTCCTACAGCCTCAATAACATATCGTGGATTTTGATTAGTCTTTGTAGAGTTTTGATGTTCATCAAAGGATGAGGGACACTCCCACCAACTGTCATTTTGAACCTAGCTGCCATTCTGCCTTTAATTGGCTGGGCTGATAGTCATCACCTTGGTAACACCAGTCCCCATACAGCACCAGCAAGACATTATCATGATCACACATGGCCTTATTCTTTTCTCTTTTTTACTGGTCCTTATTGCAGGTAAAGTATTGCAGATGTAAAAACGATATAATATAGTATTTAAAAGTAATGTTTTATGGATGGATATAAAGACTTAAGCTAACCACAGTGTTGTTTTATGAATTATAATTTCGGGACATTTATTACTGTATTTTGTGCTTATGGTTCACAGGTCTTGTAGATGGGAATGATGTCACCCAGACCCCCATACGGTGGAGAGAGGAGGGTGATTCTGCTACAATGGCGTGTAATCACACTAAGGAAGCACATTTTTTACATATGTACTGGTACAGACAGCTGCCTGGAGAGGGAATGAAACAAATAGTGTTTACAACTGTAGGCGCCAAACCTGACTATGGAGCCTTTAGTGAGGACAAGTTTACAGCCACCAAGACTGTGGCTGAGAGTGGATCTTTCACAGTGAAGAAGTTGGTTCCTGAAGACAACGGGGTGTATTTCTGTGCTGTGAGTCAACACAGTGATACAGACACATTGGAGAGCTGAACAAAAACCTCCAGTACAGGTTCTACCGTTGGAAAGGATCTCTCTCATGAACAGCAGGGGGACCTCTAGTTCTACCAAAACTCACCTACAGTGTAAATTCAATGATGATGATGATAATGCCATCAAATCAGTTTGTCACAGGACACCCCCCACTTTTAAGACTCCAACTCTTTCTGTCACACAATATCTATTACTAAACCAGTGGATGTCATGTATAGACAGAGGACCAGGCATTATCATGATGAAACATAATCTCATTACATTCTGTATTGTTTTGCTGTATACGACAGGTATTGTACAACATCCCTATCTTTTCACTAGGTTGAAATGAAGAAATAGAAAAGTGTTGTTTTAAAATGATCATCCTTTTGGGACATTTATTACTGTCTTGTGTGCTTATGGTTCACAGGTCTTGTAGATGGGAATGATGATGTCACCCAGACCCCCATACTGTGGAGAGACGAGGGTGATTCTGCTACAATGGACTGTAGCCACACTAAAGGTGTTGGCTATCGCCAAATGTATTGGTACAGACAGCTGCCAGGGGAAGGACTAAAACAAATAGTGTTTACGACTGTAGGCGCCAAACCTGACTATGGAGCCTTTAGTGAGGACAAGTTTACAGCCACCAAGACTGTGGCTGAGAGTGGATCTTTCACAGTGAAGAAGTTGGTTCCTGAAGACAACGGGGTGTATTTCTGTGCTGTGAGTCAACACAGTGATACAGACACCTTGGAGAGCTGAACAAAAACCTCCAGTACAGATTCTACGGTTGGAAAGGATCTCTCTCATGTACAGCAGGGGGACCTTTAGTTCTACCAAAGCTCATAATGATGATGCCATCAAATCAGTTTGTCACAGGACACCCTTTGAGACTTCAACTCTCTCGGTCACACAATATCTATTACTACACCAGTGGATGGCATGTATAGACATAGGACCCGGCATTATCATGATGAAACATGATCTCGTTACATTCTGTATTGTTTTGCTGTACACGACAGGTATTGTACAACATCCCTATTTTTTCACTAGGTTCAAATGAAGAAATAGAAAGTTGTTTGAAAAATTTTCTTTTTTTTTGGACATATATTACTTTATTGTGTCCTTATGGTTCACAGGTCTTGTAGATGGGAATGAGGATGTCACCCAGACCCCGATACTGTGGAGAAACAAGGGTGATTCTGCTACAATGGACTGTAGTCACACTAAAGGAGTACTTTTTTATCATATGTATTGGTACAGACAGCTGCCTGGAGAGGGAATGGAACAAATAGTATACACAGCAACGACTGCAAACCCTGACTATGGAACTTACAGTAAAGACAAATTCAATGCTGAGAAGACTGTGGTTGAGAGTGGATCTTTCACAGTGAAGAAGTTGGTTCCTGAAGACAACGGGGTGTATTTCTGTGCTGTGAGCCAACACAGTGATACAGACACATTGGAGAGCTGCACAAAAAAAAACCACTACAGATTCTACAGTTGGAAAGGATCTTTCTCATGTACATCAGGGGGACCTCTAGTTCTACCAAAAATCACCTACAGTTGAAATTCAATGATGATGATGATGATGATGATGATGATGACATCAAATCAGTTTCTCACAGGACACACCCCACTTTTCAGACTCCAACTCTCTCTCTCACACAATATCTATTACTACACCAGTGAATGGCATGTATAGACATAGGACCCGGCATTATCATGATGAAACATGATCTCATTACATTCTGTATTGTTTTGCTGTACACGACAGGTATTGTACAACATCCCTATTTTTTCACTAGGTTCAAATGAAGAAATAGAAAGTTGTTTGAAAAATTATCTTTTTTTTTTTACATATATTACTTTATTGTGTCCTTATGGTTCACAGGTCTTGTAGATGGGAATGATGATGTCACCCAGACCCCCATACTGTGGAGAGACAAGGGTGATTCTGCTACAATGGACTGTAATCACACTAAAGGAGTACTTTTTTATCATATGTATTGGTACAGACAGCTGCCTGGAGAGGGAATGGAACAAATAGTATACACAGCAACGACTGCAAACCCTGACTATGGAACTTACAGTAAAGACAAATTCTATGCTGAGAAGACTGTGGTTGAGAGTGGATCTTTCACAGTGAAGAAGTTGGTTCCTGAAGACAACGGGGTGTATTTCTGTGCTGTGAGTGAACACAGTGATACAGACACATTGGAGAGCTGAACAAAAACCTCCAGTACAGATTCTACAGTTGTAAAGGAGCTCTAACTCTAGGGGGACCTCTAGTTCTACCCAAACTCCCCTACAGTCTCAATAACATATCGTGGATTTTGATAAGTCTTTGTAGAGCTTTTACGTTCATCAAAGGATGAGAGACACTCCCACCAACTGTCATTTTGAACCTAGCTGCCATTCTGCCTTAAAATTGCCTGTGCTGATAGTCATCACCTTGGTAACACAGGTCCCCATATAGCACCAGCAGGACATTATCATGATCACACCTGGCCTTATTCTTTTCTCTTTTTTACTTGTCCTTATTGCAGGTAAAATATTAAAGATGTAAAAACTATATAATATTTACAAAAGCAATGTTTTATAGGTGGATATATAGACAAAAGCTAACCACAGTGCTGTTTAATAAATTATGATCTTGGGACATTTATTACTGTATTGTCTGCCTATGGTTAACAGGTCTTGTAGATGGGAATGATGATGTCACCCAGACCCCCATACTGTGGAGAGACGAGGGTGATTCTGCTACAATGGACTGTAGTCACACTAAAGGAGCCACCTATAACCAAATGTATTGGTACAGACAGCTGCCTGGAGAAGGAATAAAACAAATAGTATTCGCATCATCATTTGGAGATCCTGACTATGGAACTTATAGTAAAGACAAATTCAATGCTGAGAAGACTGTGGCTGAGAGAGGATCTTTCACAGTGAAGAAGTTGGTTCCTGAAGACAACGGGGTGTATTTCTGTGCTGTGAGTGAACACAGTGATACAGACACCTTGGAGAGCTGAACAAAAACCTCCAGTACAGGTTCTACAGTTGGAAAGGATCTTTCTCATGTACATCAGGGGGACCTCTAGTTCTACCAAAAATCACCTATGTTTGAAATTCAATGATGATGATGATGATTATGACGACATCAAATCAGTTTGTCACAGGACACACCCCACTTTTCAGACTCCAACTCTCTCTGTCACACAATATCTATTACTACACAGGTGAATGGCATGTATAGAATGAGGAGCAGGCATTATCATGATGAAACATAATCTCATTACATTCTTTATTGTTTTGCTGTATACTACAGGTATTGTACAACATCCCTATTTTATCACTAGGTTGAAATGAAGAAATAGAAAAGTGTTGTTTTCAAATGATCATGCTTTTGGGACATATATTACTGTATTCTGTGTCCTTATGGTTCACAGGTCTTGTAGATGGGAATGATGATGTCACCCAGACCCCCATACTGTGGAGAGACGAGGGTGATTCTGCTACAATGGACTGTAGTCACACTAAAGGCACAAGTTATTGGGAGATGTATTGGTACAGACAGCTGCCTGGAGAAGGAATAAAACAAATAGTATACACAACAACATCTGGAAACCCTGACTATGGAACTTATAGCAAAGACAAATTCAATGCTGAGAAGACTGTGGCTGAGAGAGGATCTTTCACAGTGAAGAAGTTGGTTCCTGAAGACAACGAGGTGTATTTCTGTGCTGTGAGTGAACACAGTGATACAGACACATTGGAGAGCTGAACAAAAACCTCCAGTACACATTCTATAGTTGGAAAGGATCTCTAACTCTAGGGGGACCTCTAGTTCTACCAAAACTCACCTACAGTCTCAATAACATATTGTGGATTTTGATAAGTCTTTGTAGAGTGTTGATGTTCATCACAGGATGAGGGACACTCCCACCAACTGTCATTTTGAACCTAGCTGCCATTCTGCCTTTAATTGGCTGGGCTGATAGGCATCACCTTGGTAACACAAGTCCCCATACAGCACCAGCAAGACATTATCATGATCACACATGGCCTTATTCTTTTCTCTTTTTTACTGGTCCTTATTGCAGGTAAAGTATTGAAGATGTAAATACGATATAATGTAGCATATTAAAGCAATGTTTTATAGGTGAATATAAAGACAAAAGCTATAACAAAAGTGTTGTTTATAAATTATCGTGATGTTGTGACATCTATTACTGCATTGTGTGCTCATGGTTCACAGGTCTTGTAGATGGGAATGATGATGTCACCCAGACCCCCATACTATGGAGAGACAAGGGTGATTCTGCTAAAATGGACTGTAGTCACACTAAAGGTGCTGGCTATTATCAGATGTACTGGTACAGACAGCTGCCAGGGGAAGGACTAAAACAAATAGTGTTTACGACTGTAGGCGCCAAACCTGACTATGGAGCCTTTAGTGAGGACAAGTTTACAGCCACCAAGACTGTGGCTGAGAGTGGATCTTTCACAGTGAAGAAGTTGGTTCCTGAAGACAACGGGGTGTATTTCTGTGCTGTGAGTCAACACAGTGATACAGACACCTTGGAGAGCTGAACAAAAACCTCCAGTATAGAATCTACAGTCTGAAAAGATCTCTAACTCTAGGGGGACCTCTAGTTCTACCAAAACTCCCCTACAGCCTCAGTAACATATCGTGGATTTTGATAAGTCTTTGTAGAGCTTTTACGTTCCTCACAGGATTAGGGACACTCCCACCAACTGTCATTTTGAACCTAGCTACCATTCGGCCTTTAATTGCCTGTGCTGATAGTCATCACCTTGGTAACACAGGTCCCCATACAGCACCAGCAGGACATTATCATGATCACACCTGGCCTTATTCTTTTCTCTTTTTTACTTTTCCTTATTGCAGGTAAAATATTAAAGATGTAAAAACGATATAATATTTATAAAAGCAATGTTTTATAGGTGGATATATAGACAAAAGCTAACCACAGTGCTGTTTAATAAATTATGATCTTGGGACATTTATTACTGTATTGTGTGCCTATGGTTAACAGGTCTTGTAGATGGGAATGATGATGTCACCCAGACCCCCATACTGTGGAGAGACGAGGGTGATTCTGCTACAATGGACTGTAATCACACTAAAGGAGCCACCTATAACCGAATGTATTGGTACAGACAGCTGCCTGGAGAGGGACTAAAACAAATAGTATACACATCATCATTTGAAGATCCTGACTATGGAACTTACAGTAAAGACAAATTCAAGGCTGAGAAGACTGTGGCTGAGAGTGGATCATTCACAGTGAAGAAGTTGGTTCCTGAAGACAACGGGGTGTATTTCTGTGCTGTGAGCCAACACAGTGATACAGACACCTTGGAGAGCTGAACAAAAACCTCCAGTACAGATTCTACAGTTGGAAAGGGTCTTTCTCATGTACAGCAGGGGGACCTCTAGTTCTACCAAAAATCACCTACAGTTGAAATTCAATGATGATGATGATGATGATTACATCAAATCAGTTTGTCACAGGACACTCCCCACTTTTAAGACTCCAACTCTCTCTGTCACACAATATCTATTACTACACCAGTAGATGTCACGTAGGGACAGAGGACCCGGCATTATCATGATGACACATGATCTCATTACATTCTGTATTGTTTTTCTGTACACGACAGGTATTGTACAACATCCCTATTTTTTCACTAGGTTCAAATGAAGAAATAGAAAAGTGTTGTTTTAAAAATGATCATGCTTTTGGGACATTTATTACTGTATTGTGTGCTTATGGTTCACAGGTCTTGTAAATGGGAATGATGATGTCACCCAGACCCCCATACTGTGGAGAGACGAGGGTGATTCTGCTACAATGGACTGTAGTCACACTAAAGGAGACAATTTTATCCATATGTATTGGTACAGACAGCTGTCAGAAGAGGGAATGAAACAAATAGTATACACATCATCATTTGGAGCTCCTGACTATGGAACTTACAGTAAAGACAAATTCAATGCTGAGAAGACTGTGGTTGAGAGTGGATCTTTCACAGTGAAGAAGTTGGTTCCTGAAGACAACGGGGTGTATTTCTGTGCTGTGAGTCAACACAGTGATGCAGACACATTGGAGAGCTGAACAAAAACCTCCAGTACACATTCTACAGTTGGAAAGGATCTCTAACTCTAGGGGGACCTCTAGTTCTACCAACACTCACCCACAGTCTCAATAACATATTGTGGATTTTGATAAGTCTTTGTAGAGTTTTGATGTTCATCACAGGATGAGGGACACTCCCACCAACTGTCATTTTGAACATAGCTGCCATTCTGCCTTTAATTGGCTGGGCTGATAGTCATCACCTTGGTAACACAAGTCCCCATACAGCACCAGCAAGACATTATCATGATCACACATGGCCTTATTCTTTTGTCTTTTTTACTGGTCCTTATTGCAGGTAAAGTATTGAAGATGTAAATACGATATAATGTAGCATATTAAAGCAATGTTTTATAGGTGAATATAAAGACAAAAGCTATAACAAAAGTGTTGTTTATAAATTATCGTGATGTTGGGACATCTATTACTGCATTGTTTTCTTATGGTTCACAGGTCTTGTAGATGGCAATGATGATGTCACCCAGACCCCCATACTATGGAGAGACGAGGGTGATTCTGCTACAATGGACTGTAATCACACTAAAGGTGTTGGCCATAACCAAATGTATTGGTACAGACAGCTGCCAGGAGAAGGACTAAAACAAATAGTGTTTACGACTGTAGGCGCCAAACCTGACTATGGAGCCTTTAGTGAGGACAAGTTTACAGCCACCAAGACTGTGGCTCAGAGTGGATCTTTCACAGTGAAGAAGTTGGTTCCTGAAGACAACGGGGTGTATTTCTGTGCTGTGAGTGAACACAGTGATACAGACACATTGGAGAGCTGAACAAAAACCTCCAGTACAGGTTCTACCGTTGGAAAGGATCTTTCTCATGTACAGCAGGGGGACCTCTAGTTCTACCAAAATGTATAATGATGATGCCATCAAATCAGTTTGTCACAGGACACCCCCCACTTTTAAGACTCCAACTCTCTCTGTCACACAATATCTATTACTACACTAGTGGATGGCATGTATAGACAGAGGACCAGGCATTATCATGATGAAACATGATCTCATTACATTCTGTATTGTTTTGCTGTATACGACAGGTATTGTACAACATCACTATTTTTTCAATTGGATGAAATGAAGAAATAGAAAAGTGTTGTTTTAGATATGATCATGCTTTAGGGATATATATTACTGTGCTGTGTGCTTATGGTTCACAGGTCTTGTAGATGGGAATGATGATGTCACCCAGACCCCCATACTGCTGATAGAGGAGGGTGATTCAGCTACAATGGACTGTAGCCACACCAAAGACGCTACCTATAACCAAATGTATTGGTACAGACAGCTGCCTGGAGAGGGAATGAAACAAATAGTACACACATCATCATTTGGAGCTCCTGACTATGGAACTTACAGTAAAGACAAATTCAATGCTGAGAAGACTGTGGCTCAGAGTGGATCATTCACAGTGAAGAAGTTGGTTCCTGAAGACAACGGGGTGTATTTCTGTGCTGTGAGCCAACACAGTGATACAGACACCTTGGAGAGCTGAACAAAAACCTCCCCTCCACAACGTGCTCCAGAGTAGGATGGACGCTTACTTCTTATAAATACTAATCACCCTAAATGACTCAAACAGGTTTCAAGATGCTTAACCAGCACAGCACTTCCTGATACTTCTTGAATATACAAACGCTACTTACAGTAGGTAGTGGCGTCTACATTACACTTACAGATTGTTTAGCTATCTGTCTACTTTTTAGGTACATGCAGCCATGCAGGTTACCATTTAACCTGGTCTCAATGTTTCTGTTTTATACTGTTCAACTTTTAATTCCTGTGTTTGTACTTCTACAAGTAAAATGGCTTACAATAACAATAAACTAAAGGTCATCTAATCAATTTTTTACAGCTGATGGCAATGAGGGAAGCATACTAGTGCTTACTGTCTGCTTTTGCAAGCCTGACTTTTGGAGTATTTGACAGTAATGCATGTGCAGCTTCCTGACCAGAGCAGTGAATGACTTGGGATTACAGGACCATGTTGTGTATATTTGTGCTGTGACTCAATACACAAAGGTAAGCATGTGCACAGCTGCACCAAACCAACTGTCTGATTGGGGTTATATCCCTCATGCACTACAGGGGGAACTCTAACACAAGGGACTTACTGTTGGGCTAAAGGAAATACAGTACATAGATACTACATTGTGATTTCAGATGTAAGCTATCATACTAACACTCCTACAAATGACGTTCCAATCTGCAGTACAACGTTTTCATTCTCTCTTCCTCATAACTGTCTGACCGTAAGACCTTCCTCTGTCTCCAGCACCAAGGTGTCACCATGAGCTTTTTTTACCTATTCCACCTGGCAGCTCTACCACTTTGGGTGGCAGGTAGGACAACATTGCTAAGAAAAAACACAACACTAATATTGAGAAGACTTTTTGCTGTTATGTTTAGATGCCCAGTCAACACACCCTAGGATTGTAAGCCAGTATAATTAGTGTTACCCCAAATAGCCAGTTAAACACTTTTCTCTGTCAATTATCCACAGGAGAATGGACTTACAGGGTAAAAAGTCAAACAACACAGAGAATATACAGATCTACACTGCAGCCATACCATTCCAAACTACAACATATTGTCATGGTACCAGTAGCCATCAGAATCGACAGAAACTCACTGGGCATGCATGTCGGGATTTCAAAACTGTGGAGCCACCATTTCAGAATCGCTATAACATCAGCGGACACGGTGTGAAAGGGATAACTCTACATCTTCACAAACTGAAGGGACAGGACAATGCTGTGTATTTCTGTGCTGCCAGCTACGCACTGTGCGACATAAACAGTCTCCCTGCTACAAGAACTCTGAATCTGATAACATCCACTCCACTCCTGCGTGGAGGGTTACCTTTCGATTTGCTGTCATTAAATAATGCCATTTTTTTCGTATATTTTTAAATCTTGACTACGCTTTGAGTAGGGGTATGAGTGATGAGGTAATAATTGTCACTTCCTCTCTCTTTTCCTTGAAGTTATTTCCCTTTTGATAACTGATCAGTTTGGCCAGACACAGGCTAAAAGAGGAAGGGACATATTCCATACTAACACTCCTACCAATTCATTTCCAATCTGCGGTACAATAGTTTCATGCCCTCCTCCTCATAACTGGAAAGACATTCATCTGTCTCCAGCACCAAGGTGACATCATGACCTACACCTTTTCCACCTTACAGCGCTACCGCTTTGGGCTGCAGGTAGGACAACATTGCAAAGGAGAATAAACACAAAATTGGTAAGACTATTTTCAGGTATGTTTACATACTTAGCTCACATTCATGATTTGCTGTCATTAAATAATCCCAAATGCATTTTTTTTATATCTGCAATGTGCATTGGTTTAGTTTATAGTCCCTAAGGTGGTATGAAGGAGGAGGTTCTTCACGTCACATCCTCTCTGTGTTTCTTTGAGGAAGTTTAGCTTTCATAACTGGCCTGATTGGCAGATCACAAAAGCCGCTACAGTGAACAGGAGTGAGAGATAACCAGCACCATGAGTGTACAGCGTAGAGTTCTCTTAATATTTGCTCAACAAATTATCTTTCTCATAGGTTGGAATTTATGCTTTTTCGAACAAATATATTATATGATTAAATTTAAGTAGCTAACGGGTTTGTTAATCATAAACAATTCAATCCAGTATTTTTCATATTTATCGACACAGGTTGCTCTGTTGGCTACGAAGTCATCCAGCTCCCATCCTCGCATGTTGGAAGTCCTCAGGATTCAACAACACTCAGCTGTAGCCACAGCGTCAGTGCATTTAGTGTTATATTGTGGTATCAACAATCCGTGGCTGACACTAATCTTGACTTGATTGGATATGTATACTACAAAGACCCAACAGTTGAAGGTCCATTTAAAGGACAGTTTAACGTGAGTGGAGACGGTGAGAAACTGGCATTCCTTCAGCTCAAGCTGAGGCAGTCTGAAGGAAGTACCATGTATTACTGTGCTGCCAGTCAACACAGTGACTCAAAATGACTTAGACCTTCAACAAAAACACCCCCAAGCAGCAGGTTGTTACTGAGCACGCACACCTGCATATAAACAAAAACAACCACTAAAATTGAAATCTACCGGTTACTAAAAACCCTGGCTGGCTCAACCATTCTCCCAGCCACAGTAAGTTGAGCACACCTGCTTACAACCACTTAAAAACCTCTCTTCATATAAAATAAATTGATATCAGGCAAATGGTGGTCTCAACATCAGCAGAATGAATGCAGTACTTCAACCAACCATTGAGGAGCAGTAGAACACCACATTCATATTTTCATACTGATCTGTATTTTAATTTCTTGTTGTCCATGACCATACCCATATACATGTCTTCCACATTTCTGTAGTGTCACTTTCTGTCGACCCCAATGTATCCACCATGACTACATTTCTCTTCAAACTGACTCTATTCCTCCTCTGGTTTACAGGTATGGGAAATAGATTTAGTGAAGTCAATAAGTATCAGATAAAATATTAATAAATATAAATATATTAATACACATATAAAAAAAACTACTATAGTTAACTATAGTTACTATATATTAACTTGGTATATCTTTGTATTATAATACATTGTCTTTTTATCTTCACAGGGATGTCCTCCAATAATAAAGTTCTTCAGGATCCCTGGGCACTAATAAGGATTCCTGAAGACTCAGTCAATCTGACGTGCAGCCACAGCATTAGCACTTATAACACAATACTTTGGTACAAACAGTCAGCTGGAAATTCTTTAAAGCTTATCGGCTATGTGTATTATAAACGTCCGACCACTGAGGATACATTTATGGAGTCCTTTCGTGTGTATGGAGATGGAGAGAAAGAGGCTTCACTGCAGTTTCGTCAACTTAGGGCACCCGAGGACAGCACTGTGTATTTCTGTGCTGCTAGTATGCACAATGCAGCAAATCCCCTCACTGCTTAAACAATAACTGTCTCTAAATTATCTCCGAACGCAAACACATACACACACGCACGCACGCACGCACGCACGCACACACGCACGCACACACACACACACACACACCTGAACAATCACTCTTTATACCCACAGAGATATAAATATGATCATATCAGACCACAGCTGTGCTCATTTCAGACAGTGTGTGAGAATAAGGAACATTGGAGGATTCCTGGAGCAGCAGCAGCAGCAGGACAGTGATGTCTAAAGGGAGGCCTTTAATACTTGACCCCGCCCACACATCTGTAGTTCGCATTAAAGCCACTTTCATTTTAGAAAGTCTGACCAGCATGTCTTTTATCGTGCCAAAAGGGAAAGTCATTGATTGCTAGTGTGTGCTAGTGATCGAAAAAGTTTTTCTTTGTCACTCAGTGCTGTTTTTGCTGGTGTCAATCACATGTAAGTTTGTAATTTTAGTTTTTCTTTTAAACAATTAAAACAAGTTAAATATATACTTTTTGGAGGGGTGGGGGGTCATGGCGGTCAAATGAAATATCGTATCAGACTCTGCTCTTCCTCTTTCTCTCCACACAGGGTCCTCGCTATGTGCCGTTATCCAGAGTCCTCCTGCCATGATGAAGAACCCTGGAGAGGCTGGGATCGTTGAATGCAACCACGACATGGAACACTACAGTGTCATCCTCTGGTACAAACCGTCAGACAACAACAACCACAGCAGCCTTCAGTTGTTAGGATATCTCTTTGTCACCCGAGAAAATGAAAATATTGACCCTGAATTTAGAGGAAAAATCCTAATGTAAGGGGGCGCGCCCAATCATGGTTCACTAAACGTACATAATCTCACATCAGACGACACCGCCATGTGTTTTTGTGTCACAAGTCAATGCAGTAAAATAACAAACACGGACACCTCTACAAAAAGTCCTCAGTATTCACCACTTCCTAGCTGGTAGTCTGTGCAGGATGTCCTTAACACAGAAGCTTCGCACACTAAGAGGCCTAGAATAACAACGTACTGTATGTCAAGGTTACATTATTCCAAACTTCCGAAGGGCCCTTATAAAAGGTTGGGGTGTCATTTCATGTGCCTCCTTTGCTCCCCCCCATTAAGAGTTCAGACCAGGTCTACTTTCTTGTGAGAGGAAATCATAAATGTACCTGGACACTGAGAATAGGTGGCGCTGAGAGTAATAGGTACCAATATCCTTTCTGAGGAAGCTTGTGCATGTTTTTCTCTATCGCCAGCAATAGGTAATATGAAAATATACTGTATATTATTTAAATTGTGTATGCATTTAGCGAAAACATATACGAATACGTTTATTAAATCAGAAACTTTCCTTTCAATGTTAACATGACAAGAGGGGTGAGGAGAAGCTCATATTTTGAATGTGTTGCATTGTCTCTTTAGGTGGCAGCATGTTCAATCTGCTCATTGAGGTAGAAAAAGGATAGCATTCCACTTTAGATTATGTCAAAATAGTTGAAGTCAGCACAAGATGATTGTTATATATTTTTTTATATAATTGACTATCCTGTTTTATGGTAAAACATTTTGAAATGTCTGTCATTCAGATTTGAATAAATTTCACATTTGGGTGTTTTGATTTTGTGAAAATCTAGTTTCAGGTTGTAGTACAAAAGACAAAACGGAAACGAAAAGGTTTGCAATGGTAACCTTTCTATGTCTTCCTTTACCCCAAGGCTCATCTGGTTGACAAAGTTCATCATAGTGCTTTTAACCTGATTCTATCCAGTACGCCCGAGAAAAAATCTCAAATTAAATATTCACACAGCATCCAAATCTACAATTGAATGCTCTGGTATAAGCAATCTGAGAACTGAGAATTAAAGTTCCTAGGATATGCATTGAAAAGCAATGGATATCCTGAAGAAGGATACAGCATGCATGGGAGTGCAGATGAAGATGGAATCACACCGCAGCAAATGCCTCAAAAGGAATGAGAAATAACGCACGTAATTTAAGAGATAAATGCAAACAAACAAGCAAAAATATCTGCCAATGGAACAAGAAAATTATCTTGATAAGTATGTCTTGGAATAAGTAAAATAATCTAACATCCACAATTCTTCGGAAGACAATTTATCTTATATTGAGAAATATAAGATATATTGGCTTGATACAAGATATTTGGTCTTGCTTAGATTTCATTTTTTTGCAGTGCAGTTTAGAGGTGTGTTCACACTTTACCCAAATCTCAGGCAGATTATTAGAATTAAAGGTGGATGTTGTCCCCTAAATGATGTCCTTGACAACAGGATAAGGAGAAGTTTATCTTATGTTTTAACTGAGTGCCATTTCCTCATAAGGGGGCAGTATATCTCCACCCACCAACTGGTTTTTGCACAACACAAAACAGATTGGGGCTACGAGACATGTCCTCTTAGTCCACGTCACTGCTCTCTATCCAAGGTTTCCTCTAAAAGCTAAGCGGCACATTGACAAAATGGTCATTGTTTTAGTCAACGTCGCTGTTTACATAGTATGGGCCTCAGGTGATCCAATTCAAAATACCTAGCATGTCACTTTGCATGTAGAATGCACCGTACAGTATTTGTGATTCTTAATTTTTGTTTGATTAATATATTTTTAAACTTGAAGTTGATCTCTCCACAGGTTCTTCTCTGAGTGACCAAGTTCACCAGACTCCTGCTGACCTGCTCTTCTACAATAATCCAGGAGAAACAGCTCAGATTAAGTGCTCACACAGTATTCAGAACTTCGATCAAATCCTCTGGTACAAGCAGTCAGAGGACCGACATTTACAGTACTTGGGATACATGCGTGCCAGTTATGGATATCCTGAGACTGGATACAAAATGGATGGAAACGCAGATAAAGGACAAACCAGCACATTGACTATTGAACACCTCGGTTTGAGTAGCACTGCAGTGTATTACTGTGCTGCTAGTTTCCACAGTGCTGCAGATAACCTCTTCTCGCTACAAAAACCTTAGTCTAAAGGTTTTACCTCTATGTACAGTCTCTCTCACACCTGCATTAAACCACATTTACCAAACTAATTCAGTGCCAAAACACTTAAAATGGGGTGGGGTGGGTGGGGGGGGGGGGGGGCTTTTTCATGGCGCCAATTATGAGTTAAGGGATCATAAGTACCTACTCAAACTAATACAATAATAAGCATAGCTGTCTATACAGTCTAGCTTTTAGTTAATGTAATTTACATTACCGAGCATTAAACAAACGGAGTAAAATTATTGAGATGTATATAGGAATCAATAGATAATTCCAAATCTTAATACAATTGATGGTGTTTTTGGTCTGATATCACTCAATTCCCAGGTTCATCGCTGAGGGACCAGGTTCACCAGACTTCCGCTTACCTGCTCCTCTACAATAATCAGGAGAAAAGGCTCAGATTAAATCTTCACATAGTATGGAAAACAACATATCGATACAAATTCAAGAGGAATCCAAATTTAAGATCAAACCAGCATATTTGACTATTGAACAGCTCAGTCTGTGGTACCTGCAGCGTTGCTACATGCTGCAAGTTTACACAATGCAGTGAGCACAGCTCTTCACAGTGTTTCTCTGCATTAACTCGTGGTAACAGAATTTCATTCAGAGTAAAAAAAAAAGTAAAAAAAATAAAAGAATGATCACCATATTAGAATGAGAGGTTCCTAAGCCCTCCTCTTCACTGACAAACTCACTTTCACTCTTACTAGTGTGAACAAATCTGTCTTGTCTGTATCTTGGCACCAGTATGATTATCCAAGCTGTCATCACTTTCACACTAATCTGGTTCAAAGGTACTGATCATTAACTCTTATCTTTAGATATCCGTCAAAGTGAAACTTATTGATGTATGATTATTCAGAGACATAAGTCCATTTAATATCGTTTGGTAATTTTTTTGTCCCTGCAGGTCATTGTCAGGATAGCGGTGTCACTCAGTATCCTGTGGTGAGCTGGAGCCTTGAGTCCACATCAGCAGAGATGAAGTGTAGTCACAACAAAGACGCTGGCCATATTCAGATGTACTGGTACCTGCAGCGTCCAGGCCAGGCTATGAGGCTCATAGCGTTCACTTTTACCGGGGGACAACCAGACTATGGGGACATTGGTCAGGACAAGTACTCAACCGTCAAGACTGTTACCGAGAGTGGGTCTTTGACCGTGACAAAACTGCAGCTAGAAGACAGCGGCATATATTTCTGCTCTGTAAGAAAACACAGTGGTGCAATCAATGTGTGTCGCTCAACAAAAACACTGTGCTATGCCGTGGTCGTATAAACGTTTTTGTTCATGTTAAATTTCTGTAGGTGGAGCTATAGGTTAACAGATCAACTCAGGCTGCAACTATAACACTTTGCTATGATCATATAATCCTCATTTAACGTCTTACTCAATGAGCTGACCAACTTTATATGATTCACTGGGTTGGAAAGAGAGCCCAAAATGATTCAACTTATTTTTTCTTTCTCTTTTTTTTCTTGTTTTCATTTCACAGGTAATTCAAGGGATAAAATATTTTTCAGTAATTGACATATATTTTATATTGAGGTAACTTTTCTTTGTAATTTCCAGGTCTTGCTGTGCTTATTAATGTCCAGCAGTCTCCCTCCGCTCTCCTCAGCCAACCAGGAGACAACGTTCAGTTGGTCTGCACTCACCAGAAAACCGACTACAAACAGATGCAGTGGTACCAACAGTCACCAGGAGACACAGCTCTTAAACTCATTGGATATGTTTATTACAGTTCAGAAACTATGGAAGCCTCATTTAAAAACACTTTTAATATGAGTGGGGATTTGAGCAAGGACGAGGCTAAGAATGGCTCTCTTTTTATCTCCGACCTGAAGGAGACTGAGCACAGTGCAGTGTACTACTGTGCAGCCAGTTATGCACAGTGTCTCAAAACCTCATACTTTCTCTACAAAAACCTTCGACAAAATATTATCTAGGTATATTTGTATGAAAGGAAACCCTTCATTACCACCTGCATTTGTGGTATCATTTAGTTCAAGGCAAACTAGTCTGAAGCAAAGCCATAGTATCATAATATCTCTGCCCATCTTCCTTTGAATTCCACACTGAGTCACATGATCGGGTCTTTCAGTGTCATCATTATCACCATCACTGTCACTCTTCATACAGAGTCATTTCCTGTTAAATTAATACTCTAGGAGTTCTCTTTGTCGGTCTAGGCATGGTATCAAGATGATGAGACTTCTGTTTTTCTGTTATCTCACAGGTAAATAATTAGGTGGCAGCTTCACCGGAGAGAACCGGCGTATAGTATAGCATGTTCAAGCATTTATTTTTTCTGCTTCTTCCATTTACAGGGGATCATAGGACTGTACTGCACTGAACGTTTTCTCTCAATTCACATCTCTTTAGGTCTTACTCTTTGCATTGAGGTCCAGCAGTCTCCCTCCGCTCTCCTCAGCCAACCAGGAGACAACGTTCAGTTGGTCTGCACTCACCAGAAAACCGACTACAGAGTGATGCTGTGGTACCAACAGTCACCAGGAGACACAGCTCTTAAACTCATTGGACATGTTGATTACAGAACAGCAACTATGGAAGCCTCATTTAAGAGCGATTTTAATATGAGTGGGGATTTTAGCAAGAACGAGGCAAAGAATGGCTCTCTTTTTATCTTTAACCTTAAGCAGCCTGAGGACAGCGCAGTGTACCACTGTGCAGCTCGCGAAGCACAGTGCCTCAAACCTTCATCTGTCCTTCACAAAAACGTTTTGGTTATCTTTTTGTGAGAGTGAAACACTTTCATACCACCTGCGCTTGAGGTCACAGTTCGATATGAAACATCCTATCACACTCAATCAAAATGTCTTTTCGTTTTTGCATCACTTCCTTTCCATGTACCAACTGCAGGAAGTGAAGCTAAGACACTGGTTCATTTTCTCCCTGGATAGTCAACATGATCACACCACTCCTATATATTATCATTCCACTGTTTTGGATCAAGGGTACGGTACATAGATACATTTCTGGTTTAGAGCGTAACAGAATAATATATAAGAGTTGTTCTTTTCTAATCTTGCAATATTAAATAACATTCTAACATATTTTCTTTCATTGTCTATCTACAGGAGTCTCTGTTAGCAAACAAGTCCTCCAGAGTCCACCAGCCTTGCTTGGTCAAACAAATGACAGTGTGAAACTTACTTGCAGTCATGAGATTCCTAATTATGACACTATTCTATGGTATCAGCGCTCTGTAGGAGACAGCACCCTTAGGCTCGTTGCGTATGCCAATTATAAAAATCCTACTGTTGAGACAATATTCCAAAGCCACTTCGATGTCAAAGGAGATGGTGAAAAGAAAGCTTTCCTACACATTCTTAAACTGAGGACACCTGAAGACACGGCAGAGTATTTCTGTGCGGCAAGTTATACACAATGACAGAAAGACCCCAATACCTCTACAAAAACCTCCGATCAGATCACAGTTATTTGTCAGTGTTACTGGAATCAAACCGCATTGAATGCACCTGTGGTATCAAACCTGGCCAACTGCCAGGTTGTATGGAGCCAAGAGGGGGGGAGCGGAGGAGCCCACCTCTAGGTGTCACACTCTCCATACAGTAATGATGTCATTGGCTGTATATACATTCAAAGATTAGGGTAGCTGCTCCTCAACTCTCTCCCCTGCTAACATTGAGGGCCCTCTCAGTCATCTGGCAAATAGGTAAGTTATTAAGCAAAACAACCATAAAAAACAAGAAGGGAAATTCATATCAAAGGGATTGGAAATCGACGGTTAATAAAATTGCCTGGTTTTACAAAGCCTTTAGGGAATCCTACACTAAACCAACAAAGTCTATGTTCCTGAGCTCAGGAAACTAGAATAGTATTCACCTCTTAGCTCTCCTCTCATAGGTTTCTGTTGAGGCACTAGACTTCAGCAGACTCCCCCTTACCTGCTCACCAACCCAAAGCAGTCCACTGAGCTCCAATCTCCACGTGATGTAAAAGACAGTGAAATAATGCTCTGGTACAGAGAAGACATACAAAACCCACCCATAAATACAACTGTCAGCAACACGTCTTAAAACGTAGTTCATTGGATGTCCACCAGGGGAAGAGAATTCTTATATGTTGGGAATCGGTTCTTTTCCCTGCCAAAACCTTTATATTGTTCACCACAGTACAATGACGATTAGAAATATTGCCTTGTTCTGCCTATCTGGCTTACTTCTTTTCTTACATCCAGGTAAGAACACGCTTGGTTTGTAATAAACTTTTTGCTCAACATTTTCTCCTGTGATATCTGCATTTTTTCTGATACAGGTGGCAGCAACAACGTCTCTCAGACAGCAGCCCTCTTTGGAAAGTCTGGGGGGAGTAACAACCTCAGCTGCAGCCACAAAGACGCTCAGGTCTTCTACCTTTACTGGTTCCAACAACGAAAGAAAGCCCTCTCTCTCATAGGGTTTCTTTACTCCACCAACAGTAATGCGGAGCCAGCCTTTGAGCAGAGATTTACTATACATGGAGATGCACAACGCCATAGCTATCTTCAGATTTCTAATCTCACCAGTGAGGACAGTGCAGAATACTTTTGTGCCACCAGTCAGCACAATGTTGTAGATTACACTCCTCCCACTACAAAAACTCCCAACAATTTTTCAACTGTGTATTTGTTTGTCTGTCTCTAAGAAATAGTGAGTGTGTGTGGTTATGGCTTAAAGTAAACAATAAGAACATAACAACATATGAATAGAAACAGTCAATGGAAGGAGGGGCGTCTTGAAGGGTGTGTTTGTTATTATGGTTGAGATTGTGATGTCATATCCTTTTGGCTCCTTTCTTAGAGTCTTTAGGTTACCATGGCACCTTACCAGTTTCTCATTCAACATAATGATCGCAGCTCTTATCATCTACCATATTTTCTCATTGGCCTGGCAAAAAGGTACAATAAATATATCGACACCATAATTATCAGCAGTGTAATATTTCGCTGCAGCAAATTGGTAGAATGTTGTATTCTTCATAAATGTGTGCATATTTTATGTGTTTTAGGTGTGGGCCAGACAGTGCTGATCAGCCAGTGGCCGAGCTCCATCTCCAGTCTGCCTGAAGCCTCTGTAGACATCCACTGTTATCAGAACCACACAGACTACGAGTACCTGTACTGGTACAGACACCCCAGAGGAGGGGCCCCTGAGCTGATGGTCACCTACGTCGCTGGAAGAGACAGCTATGAGACTGGATTTACCTCAGGCTTCAAGGTGTGGAGCTCTGGGACGAAGACATGGAGCCTGACAGTGCAGAGTCTTCAGAGTGAAGATGAGGCTGTGTATCTGTGTGCTGCCAGTCTACACGGTGATGTTCAGACCCGCTGTTCTGTGACCAAATCCTATCGGAGGAGGTGGATGGCATTTTTTCACACGCGACTCACTTGCTCCACCGCATGGAGCCACACATCGATGTGTGCATCCTATAGGGGGAGGCACAGCCCAAGTTATCCTGGGGTTATCAACAGGATGTGGTTAGGAATTAAACTTTCTCTCGCTGAATTTTTCTCTCTCTTTCTTGCTCTTGCTTTTTTATTCGTTTTGTTCAGTCTTTGTTCAAACTCAACAGTGCAACATACTAAAGGAAGAAGAAGGGTCATGTTCAGACTTGGGATTCTCCTCATCATAATTGCACGTAGGGTCTCTTTTCCTTAGAATTATGCTACAATATATTGCTGCTAAACTATGTCTTATGGACATTCATCATTTATAAATACCTTCATCAATCTGGGTTTTCCTAATCAGAGCCTCGGCTAAAATGCTTTAGTCATTTTTTTCTTTAAAGACGTAACTTGCTTAATTTATGTATCCAACCTTACCGGCTAGGCTAATAATTCATAATTTCAATAATAATTTTTTTCATGTATTTTTTTTACACAGGTCAGGTAAACTGTGTGATTTTTTATCAGTCTCCATCCCTGACAGCAAAGGAGGGAGCCAGTGTAAAGATTGAATGCAGCCATGACGACGGCAACCTCTTAGCAATGCTCTGGTACCAACAGCGAGCCAACAGTCTGGCCATGAGCCTCATTGGGTATGGTGTCAGTACAAGTCCCCCCAACTACGAGGAGCCATTTACCAAAGGCTTTGAGTTAACCAGAGAAAACACGCTGAAAGGAGCTCTGATCATCACCAAAGTGAATTCATCGTCAGACTCGACTGTGTATTTCTGTGCTGCCAGTACACGGTGATGTGGTTTAATATCACTCCCTCACTCAAAACGTGGTGACACACAAGCACATGGATATCTCCTACCGGGGGTTGCTTATAGAAACCAAGATTCTTTCACTGACTTATTGTTATTTATATCCTCCTTAAGGCAAAGCATAATCATTTGTGATTTACAAATTGGAATATTTAATAAATCAGATAGGACGATTAATTTGACACCGTTTACAGTGGCTTGAGACACTCAGAAATACTGTGTGGTGGTGCTTCTCTCTCTCTCTCTCTCTCTCTCTCTCTCTCTCTCTCTCTCTCTCTCTCTCTCTCTCTCTCTCTTTCTCTCATTCACTCGCTCTTCTTCTCTGTCCCTATCCCTTTCTGTGTCACTACACAGACCCAAATGTATAGGATGTCTCTGTAATATTACAGTTGAAGGGCATTTCTTGACATGTTGACAGAAGAGAAGATGGACAGTCGGGCTTTGTCACTCATTGTGTTTGGCTTATGCTACTGGAAGTCAACCCACCTTTGAGGAGCAGTTTAAAGGAAGACTTGAGTTGGGGAAAGACAGTCATAACAAAAGGAGCTCATCATCACCACAGCAAACACATCACCAGACTCAGACATAAGCACAGGGAAACCAGTTGCTGCTCGGGCTTCAACTTTAGTCAAGCCAAGACACTCAGAACCCTCCTGCAAATCGTTCAACAGTATTTGTTCCTAATAGGTCCATTTGAAAAACATCATTGATCCAATAAATACCAAGATAACAAACCTCCAAGATCTTGAATATAAGTCATGTGATCAGATGACAGAGAAACACAGGAAGGAAACTGTATCTGTCATACTGTATGCTGTTACGGTATTGCTGACAGCTATTCCCTGACAAGATGCACAGACTCACAATCATTCTCATTCTGATTCCATGTAAGGTTGCAAATGTATCATATTTTCATAATTTTTACTGTAAGTGTTCGACACAGCGAGTATGGAAAAATGTTAAGCTTGTCTGTGTAATAATACACAGGTTTAAACCTCATAGTTAATTATAAAAGCTCTGGCCACATGTATTTTTTTCAGGTCAAGTTGTCTGTGTGAAGTTTGAACAGTCTCCATACTTAATGGTCGAGGACGGGTCCAAAGATGTAGAGTTTAAATGCAGCCATAATGATGCCAACCTCTATATTATGCTCTGGTACCACCAAAAACCCAGCAGCCAGGCTTTAAACCTCATCGGGTACATCTTTCGTGACCCTGAGTATGAGGAGGAGTTCGACGGCCGATTCAAGTTGACAAGAGATGGCGGACAGAAAGGAGCTCTGATCATCTCCAGAGTGAATTCATCATCGGACTCGGCTGTGTATTTCTGTGCTGCCAGAGCACAGTGATGTGGTTTAACATGACTCCCTCACCCGAACCCTGGCGATTACACAAGCAAGGCAGTTGCTGTGCAGGCTTGAGGTTCATTTTCCAATCTCTCTGTTCTGTTTTTGTTCTTTCTCGTACAAGCATAAGAATAATAGTACGACCCTTTCTACTCGTACTAGTCTCAACATTACATGTTATTTAAGTCTGTCAGCAGCACAGTATTAAAAGAACATAAAGGCAGGAAACAGAATTTGTTTGACTCTTCCACATAATGTATGTTTTGTTTTATTTTTGTTTTTGGTTCCAAAATCGCATTCTGTTAGGTCAAGAAGCAGAACCATTTGTAACGTCACCAAACTGATCATGTGACCTGACCTCTTGTTTCCTTTGGCTATGAGCAGGTTTAGAATCATTCTGCCGAGGAAGACCTCATCACCAACATGATCTTCACTGTCTTCTTTCTCTTGTCAGGTAAGTGCCCAAAATATTTGAAATATGCATGAATTATAATATTTTCCTGCATGAGAAAAAAACAAGAATTAAGAGATGTATTCTGTCCAAAACATTGCCCTACCAAAAATAAAGTCTAAAACTTGTATGACCAATACAATTACATTTTTAAAAACTATTTTAATCCCTCTTTCCCTCAGGTCCCACAGGTATTAGTGCCTCAGGCTCTATAATCAATCAGCCCAGTGATCCAATGTCTTGCCAGGTAGGGACCAATGTTACCCTGCAGTGTGGCCTGACCGAGGGCCAAAGCATGAGCAGCTCCACCATGCTGTGGTACAGGCAGCAAGCCCACTATGGCGCATCCATAGAGTATCTCACTAAGGAGTATGAGCCAGCCAATGGACGATTTGAGTCATTGATAGATACGGCCAAGAACAGTTTCCTTTTAGAGATCTCTGGGCTGGTCTTAGAGGACAGTAGCGTTTACTATTGTGCTGCTAGACACAGTGACGTATGGGGACTGGGAAACCATACAAATAGCAAAGGAGAAATGTATTTCATTGTGTGATATCAGTGACTATTGCAGATGGCGTACGTGCAGAAAGGTGTTGTGGCTTTTCTGGTTTTGATAATAAAAAATGGTTTCATGGACCACAAAAAAACGATCAGCTATGTACTTCCGTTGCACAGCGTACTCTTACAGTTTACTAAAAGCACCATGTAGCTAAAAGAGGGAGTGTGTGTGTGTGTGTGTGTGTGTGTGTGGGGGGGGGGGTGATATGAATGCTTGTTGTTGATGGAATGGGGGTATGGGGGTCGGAATATGGAGGACAAGATGAGGCAAAGGAGGAGAGTTTGTTTAACAAATATTTTATCATAAACTGCCACGTCACTCTTGATTTGATTGGCTGGATCATCATACGACCCTGAGTCAGTGAGACAGAAGGAATAGAACTGAACAGCCTGTTCACCGACGTCTGTGTGGAGGTCCTCTCTGTTATAGTGGCATGGTCACAATAAGTACAATAAAAAGTCTTGGTTGTAAATATTTGTGGATATTAATACAACAATAAGCAATGTTTGAGTTCAAAGTTACCCACAGTTGTCTTTTTTTGGTTCTTTTACAGATTTATCTCGAGAAATTATCATTCATCAAAACCCCTCAAGAAAAGTTTATGGAAGAAGGAAATGCATCAGTTACTGTCACTGTCAACTCGACAAGGCAGAATATTGTTACATGTTTTGGTACAGACAGAAAGGCATCAAGAAATAACTGCTGATATCGTATTCAGTTGGGAAAAGCATGGCGGATATTGAGTGTCCTTTCGAGAATTCCAAGTAGGAAACGTTTCAGCCCAAAGTGGTGAGTTCCTCTCTAGAGATACCCAATGTACAAGCAGAAGACTCAGCTGTGTATCTCTGTGCATTGCCAACACAATGACTGAGAGAGGCACTGCTGTTCACCGATAACCCACAGGAGACACAGGAAGAGGTGAGTCTGAGGAAAGGATGAGGAAGGGTGGAGGAAGGGGTAGTACCAGTTACATAGCCAGTATGGCCAGTGTTGGGGCTTCAAGATATTGGAGATATTAGGTTTCATTATAAATCCATGCAAACCAAAAAACTCAAAACAGTACTTGTGAAACCACACAAAATGAAAGAATAAAAGGCTCATAGTTAATCTTGGGCTAAACAAATAGTTATGTAAATAGTTAAATTAATTTTATCAGCGACGGAGAAATTGAGCAGATAAGACAAGAAAGTGCAGGTGTTGACAGATACGTTTTTCTTAGGACCCTCGATGCAAGGAACACCCTTACACCAATCTCTAGAACTAAACTACCATCTAATTTAACCGTCAGTGCAGCATTTTGAAAAATTATTTGAATTGCCCACGTTAATTGTTTGATTATGTCTCATAGATGATCACACACTGACCTCTACAGGGTAAATAGGGGATAACACATTAATTATCTTCAGAAAATGTAAAAACCTCAATAAATCACAATATCATGTACATTTTCCCCAATTAGGTATCGTCTTATATTGGTTTTTTAAACACTACAATTACTAGTACTGCTGCCATCAGTATTTACAATTCATTAAAGGTGAATCATAAGAGTGAAAAGAGATCCATATTGATCATAAATAAAGAAGTTGTTTGTTTGTTTGTTTGATGTCAATAAATTCAGAAATGTTCTACTAGAACCTGTGCTCACCCATTACAATAGACTCTATGTGACATGATTATGTTTATACTATTCAAGTTTCAAACTGTTCAAAGGGATGAAGGTAGATAATAATGTTGCACATACTGTAGTCCTCCGGGTACTCCGGTTTCCTCCCACAGTCCAAAAAAACCATACAAGTTAATTGGTGACTCTAAATTGCCCATAGGGTGTGAATGTGAGTGTGAGTGGTTGTCTGTCCCTATATGTGTTGGCCCTGTGATAGACTGGCGTCCTGTCCAGGGTGTACCCTGCCTTACGCCCTGTGTTGGCTGGGATAGGCTCCAGCCCCCACCGCGACCCTGTAAAACAGGATAAGCGGTAGAAGATGAGAGAGAGATGAGAGAGACATACTGTAGTTGTTTGGTTACGTATGATTACATAGTAAGTTAAAGCCAGCAAGCCATCAATAAATGTAAATAATAATCTCTTTCAACTGAACTGTCGCTATAAATAAACAAAGACACGTTGAAATTGTACGTATAATATAATATATAATATCATTTCAATCGGTATCAGTAATTGAAAGGTAGCATATCATACCAGCAACATCATGATGTACTGTGTATGATGACTGTATGGGTAGTGGGTGTGAGATGGGGGTGGGACCATGAAAAGAGTAAGTCCTCTGAATTTTTTTTTTTAAATGAAAACAAAGTCTTTACCTGTCTGCCATCCTCTCCTCCCTCCCATGGCTTTTCTTAGTGCTCACAGAAATAGCTCCAGTCAGCTTGGAGCCAGTTCAAACTCAAGCAGCCCCCATGTCTGCGCACCTGTTTCCAGAAACCAAAGATAAGAGGACGATGAGGGGAGAGATACTGGCGCAGCAAAGGGGGGTTAGGAGAGAAACTAGCGAAGGAGAGAAATCATGTTTTTGTGTGATGCTTTAACACCGTGGGGACAGGGGGCCACGGTGATACATTCCCATAGAGCCGCCGTACATAAACCTCCTCCCATTCAAACTCATAGAGGAGAGCATCACTGAGATCCTGATACATATGGCTTTATGGCTATCTTTGTTAACAGAAGTCAACCCATGATTTCAGACATGGTGGAAATGTCAGAAGAACTTTTATAATATGATTTTATCATAATAAAATTCAATCTGCCTAATTTAAACATGCCGCATAATACGTTATAAGCACTCCTATTTAACAATATTAAAGCAACCAATGCTAAATCTAACTGACTCTTATGCTCTGAACACATTCCATGGATAATAGAAGCATGTCTTATACACTGTTCTAAAGGTTTCAAATGTGTAATAGAGGAGCTTTTTGAAAGAGGAATCCACCAGTGTGACAGTGGATCTATACCATTCTTTGGAAGAGGAACCAAACTCACGGTTTTAGGTAAGTCAAAGCTTTTATAAATCCCTAACCATGGTGTGTTTCTAAAATATTGAAGACATTAGACCAAGAGAAACCCTTTTCTATCATGTAAAAGCAGAGCTATTAAGTTGAACTGAGAACACTGTGACCAACACTCAACCAGCCTACTTTGGCAGTGGAACAAAGTTGACTGTTCTGGGTAAATATCTTATCTTGTTAAGCATCCAATAAAGGATTATATTTCTTATGAGAGCCTTTTATTAAAAAAATGTATTGAATGAAAGAAGGCCCCCATTGATAGCTAGGGCTGAAGGCTGGTTAGGGGTTTGGAATACATGTTTAGTATTTCAGCACTGTGACAACGCTAATCCAGCTTACTTTGGAGCTGGTACAAAGTTAACTGTTTTGGGTAAATATCTGGATATTTTTTATAATTTAGTTATGTTTTATGCATCTTATCTTCTAAAAAGGATTGAATGAATCAGTCCCTAGATACAGCTGGTGCAGAAGGCTGGCTAGGTGTTCTGGATTCATGTTTAGTATTTCAGCACTGTGACTACAATGCTCCTGCATACTTTGGAGCTGGTACAAAGTTGACTGTTTTGGGTAAATATCAATTTTTTTATAATTTAGTAATGTTTTATATATCTTTTCTTATAAAAAGGATTGAATGAATTAGTCCCTAGATACAGCTGGTGCAGAAGGCTGGCTAGGTGTTTTGGATTCATGTTTAGTATTTCAGCACTGTGACAAACTTCTCCAGCTTACTTTGGAGCAGGAACAAAGTTGACCGTTTTGGGTAAATATCTGGATATTGCTTCTAATTTAGTTATGATAAGTATATAATATAATTGGTCCCTAAAGACAGCTGGTGCAGAAGGCTAGCTAGGCATTCTGGATTCGTGTTTAGTATTTCAGCACTGTGACTACACTGATCCTGCATACTTTGGAGCTGGTACAAAGTTGACTGTTTTGGGTAAATATCTGGATATTTTCTTTATAATTTAGTAATGTTTTATATATCTAATCTTATAAAAAGGATTGAATGAATCAGTCCCTAGATACAGTTTGTGCAGAAGGCTGGCTAGGCGTTTTGGATTCATGTTTAGTATCTCAGCACTGTGACAGCGGTTATCCAGCTTACTTTGGAGCTGGCACAAAGCTGACTGTTTTGGGTAAGAACATGTGTATTACAGCAGAATAACAGAAAGATTACTTTGACTTAATAGGTATTCTGAGGACTTGATCAAAGTATTGTAGTAGCAGCCGTTGTAGCCAAGGCTTTTTGATGTTAAGCTCGTGCACTGTGCCAATTACCAAGCCTATTTTGGTCCAGGTACAAAATTGACTGTTCTTGGTAAGTTCACCTCTTTTCCTTTGTAAATAAGATTTCCCTATTTGTGATCTAAAACTGTGTAGATTAATTCTTGTAGTTTACAAGTAGTTGTGATTAAAAGGCTATTCAATAGATGTTTGAAGGAAAGGACAACGCAGCAGCCAGGCTTAAATTCAGCATTGATAGTGAACAGTGAACTATCAATTCAGCATTGATAGTGAACAGTGAACTATCAATTCAGCATTGATAGTGAGTGTTTATCTGGTAACAGAGAAATCTACTTGGGTGGAGGGATTAAGTTAACCGTTTTGGGTAAGACACGAATTAAGCTTGTTGTGGTTACTCTGGATAGTGTAAGGTAGTAACGGTACAGTATTCCTGGGAAGAATTCCTAATTTCAGGTAGGGCCTTACATGAAAAAGCAAAGATAAAAGCTATCTAAAGGAGAGAATAGGAAAGGCTGGATTTCAGCACTGAGCTGGTGTGCTGTGCCAGTGGTTACAACCCAGCATACTTTGGTGGAGGAACCAGGTTGACTGTTATGGGTAAGAAATATTTGTATGCATAATATTACATTTAATTTATTACTATTTGAGTAAAAATGGCTATGAGTCATATGTGTATGCTGACAGTTCTTAGACAGTGACGTAAAGCTGTTAAGTAGTGGGTGTAAAAATCCTTGATGTTATTTAAACTAAAAAGTTAAAATATTACATATTAATACCCTAAACACTTTAGCCTCTGTTCCATTTGGCAAAGAATGAGCATGAACTACATTCCATTTTGATCTCACTATCAAGCCATAGGGTTCTCAATATCTATACAAAAAATAAAATAAAATTGCTAAAGTTAGAATGATTGCGCAAGGCTTCAGGTTTTTGTTACAACCCGAGCTCTCTGTGTTCATACTCGGAGGCATACTTTGGAGCTGGCACAAAACTCACTGTTTTAGGTAAGAAAACATTCAGCAAATGATAAATGGGTTGTGTTACATAGGCTACTAAGATCAGGGGAAAGTATGGTTAAAATTAAATGTAATGAAATACCGCTGGATGATACATTAAATTTTGATTTACCAGAGACTGCAAAGATCTATGTTAAACAGTGAAAATAGCTGTCAAATTATAGTGGCAACCTATCTCTAAGAACAGTATCTACATAGGTCTACAAGAGGCATTTGCTATGTTTGCTCGCCATAGTATTGTGGCAAGAAATTATTTGGCTCATAGCCCAGATTAATGCAGCTCTCGTAGAATTGTATACGTGAGGTTCTTATCAGCTCTGCAAGTGCTGCGTTTTAGCGGCTCAGGCTTACTTTGGCAATGGAACAAAACTTACAGTCTTAGGTGAGTAAAAAAATCATGCTTTCGAAATTTTGCATATTTTGCAATATGTTGTGTTTTTTCCTATGCCTTGTAAAAAGAAAATCTTCTTTGCAATCTTCTTCATCAAATTAAGAGAAAGATAAAGCCAATTATTTTTAACTTAAACAAATGTTACAGGGAGATATGAAATCCGTGGAGTTTTGTAAAATGTTTACATTCAAGTTGAAAAGAATAAGGACAAAAAGGAAGAGATAGGAAAGAACAAAGGCGTTTTAAATAGAGCGTTAAGGGGAAGTTTTTTCTGCAGCCTTGTGTCAATGTGAACTACAACCCAGCATATTTTGGCAGTGGAACCAAACTAACAGTTCTGGGTAAGAAAACTAATTCTATAGGCATTGCACTCATTGGTTGCTTACAAAACTTAAAAACAGACAATAATCAAGTTAGTTAGATACGTGCGAAATATGTACACGTGTAACATAGTGTTGCGGAATTTCTATGTCCCCGTAGTCAGCAAACTAAATATTTTTTTCTTAAAATATTGTACTACATTAGACAATCCAGAGTTTTACTTGCTGTGTCAGCTTTCTGTAAATATTATAATATGGGCAATCAAGAGAAGATGTAACTTTGGCTCGACTGAACCAAAAAGTTAAATGTGAAGCATGATTTCCCTCTGTGCTATGGCGAAAAGGCAGAGTTTGGTCCAGGGACCAGACTCACCGTTTTAGGTAAGAGCTTTACAACTCCATAGATGTATTCCCAACACAGAAAGCTATTCTAAATATCTGTGGACTGAAACAAATTTTTTTTTCTCATCAAAGTAAGTAAAGAAACACATGAATCAATTTCTTTTCTTACATTGGATAGGACAAGTTTAAAGAAGTCAACATAAACTGGCATAAATCAAAGTGAATATGGCAGTCCAGGGATGAATGCTTTTGGGGGAAATTACAAAGCAAGTTCTAATAAACATCATTAGCTTTGAGCATGTGGAAAAGTTATGCACTCTTGGGTGTCTATTCTGCTTATTTTGGAGCGGAAACTAAGCTTACAGTACTTCTTGATAAGACACACAAAAAAGTGTTCTTTTAAATGTTAAACAACGGTGAGGTGACAGGGGTTTGATAATAAGGCTCTGCTGCTCGAATTGTACATTTAACTTGGTGAATGTATGTATAAACAATGTTCCAATTTGTGTGGGATAAGAAACTCAATTTATAACAGATTGGCCATCAAAAAAGGTTGTCCTGCTACCCTAACAAAATGACAGAAGTGAAATGATATCTTAAGACTTGTATATTATATGTCCTATGTCCATACAGAACCAGGACTTGACGTAACAAAACCAACAGTCACAGTTCTACCACCTTCCAAAAATGAATGCAACCAGAAGAAGAAAAAGAAGACCCTTGTGTGTGTGGCCACTGGCTTCTATCCTGACCATGTCAGTGTGACTTGGGAGAAAAATGGGATACCCGAAACCGAAAGAGTGGCAACTGACGAAAGGGCTCTACGGGAAGGGCCTGGAAAGTTCTACAGCATCACCAGCAGACTGGGAGTCAAGGCCAAAGACTGGTTCAGTAAAACCTCTAAATTCACCTGCATCGTCAGCTTTTTCAATGGGTCAGGCACAGAATATTTTTCAGACGAAATTGTTGGACAAGAAGGTGAGCGTTTATTCAATACAAGCTTTGTCTCTTGCTACTGATGCATCTTTTATTATAAAGTCAGAACAATGTGATATGGTTAAGAATGATGATATCAGATTACATGTATGGTTTTGACGTATTCTTTTTTTTTTATAGGTCTAGATTTTGAAATGACTAAAGGTAAAGAATATTTTCTATAGCCACAATGAAATTGTGATGCTATTCTTTGTATGAATTCTCCATCGATTCACCCTCAATTGCTTCTTCAGCCAGATATCATTCAGTATGCACTGTATCTATGTTTAAACAGAGTCCTATATGAAGTCTGCCCAGACCGTCAAACTATCCTATGGGATTCTAATTACAAAGAGCTGTTTATATGGATTCTTTGTCATGGCATTGGTGTGGAAGTTTAAGGTGAGTCCATGGTAACAACACCCCTCTCTTTACATTTAGACCAGTAAATTTGTAGACTGGCATTACACACTAAAGAAGCTAGTTATGTTTGTTAGAATTTACACTGACCCATCAATGTAATTGTTTGTTTTCCAGGGTTCCTCTGAAAAGTGATGCAACTGAGTAATGATCTTGGACAAGGGTAGCTGATATTGTGGGCCTGGACAAGGGTAGCTGAAATTGTGGGCCTGGCTCTTATTGTTCAGTATAATTTTTTTTTTAAGTGAAAAACGGTATAGCCTGTTGCTGTGTCTTTAAGTCAAACATTACCTATTTCAGTGAGTAAACTTGTTTGTCTGCTTGTAACTTCAAATTCTTGTTACCCTCATACGCAAATGCTTTTTGCTTAAGGAATTGAAAGATCTATAGTATGATTTGAGAAGATTTTTCTCAATGTCTTATTGCGGATAGTTTGTTCCTGCTTGCCTGACTTAATATCAATGCTCATTTATTCGCAATCTCATTTGTATTCAGTCAAAAATAAAAGTATTAAAAATACTTTCTACCGTCGATTTTAATGGTGTGATTAAAACTACAGTGTAAATCAAGTGTTTCGAAATTATTCTCCAGGAGTCAGCTTCATGTGACAGTCAGATATGGTTTTGGATACTATAAACCAAGGGTACTTTATACATTTACAAAACACAGCCTTTTACTAGACATCCTCATAGGAATATTCTTTTATATAGGAATAAAGCTGCCCTAATTAATTGAAATTACCTTCTACTACAGATAGTCTGGAAAGTTCTTTATAATGCGATAAACAGAAAGGAAAGTCACTACGGAAAACATTTCTTTAGAGGTTGCAGAATGGAACTCCAGGTCAGTCAGTGAAACAAGTCTATTCTGTTTCCACTGTTAGTTATTTATATTTTTATCATTTTTCTCAGAAATAAACCACAGTCTGCCCACATATGGCGGAAGTTTCCATTACTATAATTATAAGGCCTCAGCTCAGACACTGAAGCGTTGGGACCGTTGTGTGGGTTTATTGAAGTCATTTCTATTATTTCCCACCTGGTACAGATATTTGAATAAGGGTTTGTTCTTTCAAGTCCACTAATTTATTCAATTCATACTATCTTGTTGAAGTCTGTTAACAGTTTTATCATCAAATTAAAATGACAGGTTGTCTGCGTACATGACAAGTCAAGTACATGACATTTTGAAGTTGAAGTGAATTTAGAACATGATTGCACCCACTCACCCACTTATTTATCTTTGCACTGAGGGAGGTGTGTTGGTGGTAGCAATGAAACTAGGCCTGCACGCTCTGCAAGAGTGAAGAGAGGCAGAGCAGAGGAGAGGATGTGGTCACATAACAACATCATCAAATGATATCGCTACCGAGAAACGACGGATGTGCAACCTTCTACCTAACCACCATCTACGCCTTGCAAAAGCACACCTGCAGCTCTACAAACTCTCCGTCTGCGAAACAACTGCAGAGGCACCTTCATGGAAAACACTCCATTTCTATGTCAACTGCTGTTACCTTCTGACCTTGTATGTACAATACTGTGTCACATACACCAACTGTTTTCATGCACTTGCTCACCTCTTTAAAACTCAGTGACCTGGATGTAAACTATGCACTCATGAGGGGCATACAAGCATTTTAATCATTCCTATTATTTTAGTGGGCCCCTTTTTCAAAAACTGTAGAGCCCCATAGAAATATGAATTGTTGCTGCATATTACTATTGGCGTATTTATTTTTTTAAGATGTTATGATGCTACAATTAAAATACTGTGGGCCACAGTTCCAGGGAGCTAAACCTGGTATGCGATTGAATGGATTTCTAGAGTAACGTGACTCCTGGAGTGGTTTTTGTAGAGGACCCTGCCTGATGTATCTGACTGTGGCGCTTGCTGCACAATACCACACAGCAGGCTCTGCCATAACCACTCTGTTAGACTGCAGCTCCATTCTCACGCTGTCAGGCCTGGTAGCCGTGAACCCGTCCACCTCACCGGAGGGGTCCATTATATTGGCACCCAGAGAGGTGAACACCAAACTAAAGCCACCTGAAGCAGTCCAGCGATACCAGTACAGGTTTGGGTTGCTTATTCTTGTTGAGGAGCAGGAGATTTTTAACGCAGAGTCAACTGGAAGAACTTGGCTGAGAGGGCTCTGCTGGACAATGTCACCTTTTATGCCTGGGGAGAATATTCATTATTTAAGTATTACTTTCCAACTGAATGATGTAAAATAAAACACAACTCTAGATTTATAGACCGAAACGGTGTGTCCAGGGAAATGGATTGTAGTCTAAACTTACACATCCATTTAACCAACAGGAAACAGAGAAGACAGTGCAACTTCATGATTTGCCTACAGCAGAGCAACTGTTTGACAGAAGGGATACAGCCTTTAGTGATGCTTATTGTCTCATGCACGTCATACTCCAGATAATGCTGGTCTTGCACGACCTCTAGTGGTAGAAAGTTGAACCCACTGCAAACATTAGCCTGTGGTTAACAATGCAATTTAAACATGCAAGTACTGTACCCTGCAAAAAACTTTACTTCTTTAGATATTATGGTGATTCATTATTATGGAAATTGCCATAAAAACTACTTGGATTCCAAGAAGACACTAGCTTAAAGTGGATCCCTCACAGTGAAAAAGTTGGTTCCTGAGGACGTATATTTAGGTGCTATGAGCGTGCATAGTGCTAGAGGCACATTGGAGAGCTGGACAAAAACCTGCAGTATCGATTGATAAACAATTGGAAAGGATCTCTCTCATGTAGGGGGACCTCTAGTTCTACTAAAATTCCCATACAGCTTTGATCACAAATTATGGATTTTAATAAGTTTTAAGTCTGCTAAAATATATAATGTCCATCACACTCTCCTGTCATTTTGAACGTAGCCCCCAGTAGCCCTTTTATTGGCTGAACTCACTCTCAGGTTTTACTGTCATCACTACATGTCAAAAGTCTTAATTTGCACCATTTGCCGACAATATAACTCCAATATATAAGTGTAACTCTCTCTCTGTCTCTCACACACACACACACACACACACACACACACACACACACACCCCCACACACACACACCCACACACACACCAGCCAATTCACTCCTCGCACTAGTCCCGGAAACTGTTCAGGCCTGTTGGGTTGTTTGTTGTCTTGCCAGCTGCTCGGGGTTCCTCAACTCTACACTGCTGCTGTCTGATTTCCGCCGCAGCAAAATAGACCTGACAGCGGCACATCCGACGCGCGACACAGGTTTGTTTTTTTAATCCCATTTACTGAATATTTCACTCATTCTAGAAAAACACATCAGCATGCATCAACTGTTGGCATTGCACTTTAGTAGCTGTAACATTATACAAATTTTTTTTGACACAAATTGCATAGCTAGCTATTATACACCTGCTTGCCTTAAAACTAGCCATGTTAAGGCGATGCGATGGGGGTGAAAACTGTCTTCCCAATGGAACACAACCGTTAGCTCGCTAGCATCAACGACATTTTAGTGGTTTATAATTGTCTCCAAGTTACATGTAGGTATACAGTTTATTTCCAAAAGCGTTTGTCATTGTAGTTAAATGGAAAATAGTTGTGTAAACAGTTAACCAGACCATGTCTTTAATTTTAATCATTGGGCCTGTGTTTTGCTGCTGTGCAGCAGCAAAGCTAATGTTAGTAAGTCGAGCTTTAGACGGTTAGCCGCGTAGCAAGCTAATGTCTGATAGCTAAATGACGCTAGCGAGCTAACGTCAACGTTGCAAATGAAATTATCTAACGTTATCAATAGATCTTGTTAATTGGAAATTTCAAAACGTTAACGAACATTAATTAACGTAAATTACAAATGTTATACGTCTTTTTAGAGACGTGTAAGTAACGGCCCTCGTTAGCAGGTTTGCTGTCAGTCTTTATCTAGCAGCTAAGAATGTAAGTCACGCTAGCTAGCTATTAACGTTACCTAAGGTTTTATATGTTTTCAGTATTTACAGATGTTACGATGTTAGGACTTTGTTTTGGTCATTTGTAGCCTTTTATTTTCCTACCGTAGAATCTACGTATTTATATATTAACTAACGTTAGCGTTACTCGACCAAGCCGGTGGATCTAGCTAACGTAACGTTATGCGAGCTAGACTTTAGATAGTTGTTAACGTTTGCATTTGTAATTGTTACGTTTACTTTGGCCTTTAGTTTTTACTGATCTATGTCTGGAATTAATTCGCTTAGATGTTTTCAATATTCTTTTGAGTAATGCCTCATAGTAAAAGGTGTTTCTTAAGCTGACTAGCTGTACATTCCATTTCTATCAAGGATATATTTGTTCAGCATTAGTGTATGATTATCTCCCCTCTATGCAGCATGTTTTTTTAGACTGGCTTACTTGATTCATCCAAGTGATAGTATTTCCTATGAACCTAGTACTTATACAACCATATAATGAGTAATGTGTAAATTGTTTCTTATTTTACCCACACTTTTTGGCATTACTTAATAGTTCACATTGCTTCCTCTTGTCAATTGTTTTTAGATAATGTCACAGTGATAAAACCATGTCTTAAGTGCTTTGTTCTGTTGTCAGATGGACCAGCAGGCTCAATCCTATATGCTTGCCAGTCTGACGCGCCCCCACTCTGAGCAGCTATTGCAAGGCCTACAGCTGCTGCGACAGGACCATGAGCTGTGTGACATCGTACTACGCGTGGGTGATGCCAAGATTCACGCTCACAAGGTGGTGCTGGCCAGCATCAGCCCCTACTTCAAGGCCATGTTCACGGGCAACCTGTCAGAGAAGGAGACCTCCGAGGTTGAGTTCCAGTGCATCGATGAGGCAGCGCTACAGGTATGTACCTCCATGGGATTGCATATGATGATTAGGAAAGCATATATATATATATATATATATATATATATATATATATATATATATATATATATATAGCGTTTAGGATATGTGGAATGTGTCCCTTTGCTTGAGTTTGTTTGTTTTCCGGCAGGCTATTGTGGAGTACGCCTACACCGGCACCGTTTTCATCTCCCAGGAGACGGTAGAAACTCTGCTGCCGGCTGCCAACCTGCTGCAAGTCAAACTGGTCCTGAAGGAGTGCTGTTCCTTCCTAGAAAGCCAGCTGGATGCCGGGAACTGTATCGGCATCTCCCGCTTTGCTGAGACCTACGGCTGCCATGACCTTTGTCTGGCCGCAAACAAGTTCATTTGCCAGAACTTTGAGGAGGTGTGTCAGACGGAGGAGTTCTTTGAGCTGACGCGGGCCGAGCTGGACGAGATCGTGTCCAACGACTGTCTGAAGGTGGTGACAGAGGAGACTGTATTCTACGCCCTGGAGTCGTGGATCAAATACGACGTAACGGAGCGACAGCAACACTTGGCCCAGTTGCTGCACTGTGTGCGTCTGCCCCTGCTCAGTGTAAAGTTCCTCACCCGGCTTTACGAGGCCAACCACCTCATCCGGGATGACCACGCTTGCAAGCACCTGCTGAACGAGGCCCTCAAGTACCACTTCATGCCTGAGCACCGGCTATCTTACCAGACCGTGCTGTCCACACGGCCCCGCTGTGCCCCCAAGGTGCTGCTGGCAGTAGGGGGTAAGGCTGGACTGTTTGCCACCCTGGAAAGGTAAAACTGATTGCTGCTGAAGTAACATAAATATATAGTCAAAGGGTGAATGGTTAGCGTGAAATGGACTTTTTTTGTCTCTTTTTTCTGACTTTTTAAATGTGTCAAAAGCACATCGTCTATTCCCCTAGAATTATTTGTTTTGATAAAAGAGCAATGATTGAAGTTGATATTTAACAAGAGGTTGGTAATTGCATTCCTATGTTTATCATTGTCGGGGGGCTATTCTGATGTTCCGTTTGGTCTCTGGCAGCATGGAGATGTATTTCCCTCAGACCGACTCGTGGATCGGCCTGGCGCCCCTCAGCGTCCCCCGCTATGAGTTCGGGGTGGCGGTGCTGGACCAGAAGGTGTTTGTGGTGGGCGGCATCGCCACTCACATGAGGCAGGGCATCAGCTACCGGAGGCACGAGAGCACTGTGGAGCGATGGGACCCGGACAGCAACACCTGGGCGTCGGTGGAGCGCATGGCCGAATGTCGCAGCACGCTGGGGCTGGTGGTCCTGGCCGGGGAGCTGTACGCCCTGGGGGGCTACGACGGACAGTACTACCTCCAGTCCGTGGAGAAATACGTCCCCAAGGTCAAGGAGTGGCAGCCCGTCGCCCCCATGACCAAGTCCCGCAGCTGCTTTGCCACCGCGGTGCTGGACGGCATGGTGTACGCCATCGGAGGCTACGGCCCAGCCCATATGAACAGGTAGGGCCTCGCCCGGATGAACCGGGTGACCCGCCACGGTAGAGACACACTCCTTTGATCCAAGCCTGGCCTTAAGCTCTGTTTGACTTCAGGACAGTGTGGCATCAGAAAGAGGGCTCCTCTTCTGTTTCCCACCTGATTGACCTTTACAGGCATCCTTTTATCTGCAGGATAAGCCATCTTCTACCCTTCACATCCTCCCGCCATTTTATTCCCCTTTCCTAACCTTCCGTAGCCCGGTCCAGTACCTGGTCTGGGGTTTAGACTGCAGTCAACAGTTCTCCAGCAGTCAAAACTCTGAGGTGGAGACAGATGTGTTTGGTTTCCATTATGACTGGCTAAACAGAACCTGCTTGTCACTCTACAGAGCCTGCCGTTCTTTAATCCAGGCCGGAGGGAGACTTTATGAACGGTTATCTAGAGGTAGCAAAGCAGTGCATGAGGCCTATGTCTACTCCTGGCTAATGTAGAAAACAAACCAGCTGCCTGACCTCAGTGTTGCAGGAGGCTATGTTGACTGTGTGGGCATTGATTTAGTTTTATATTTGTTATTCGTTGTGGCTATATTATAGTTACTCTTTTGTCTCTTCGGTGGTGTTCCTGATTCATGCCAGCTTTTCCCCCGAAAGCTATAGTGGCTCATGTGTTGGCCTTGTAATGTGTGTTGATGACTGTCTCCCTGACACCCAGTCCCCACCCTAACCATGACTTCCCCCCCCCCCCCCCCCCCCCCCCAGTGGTGTTGCTCGGGCCTGGGGAATTCAAAGCCAGCTACTAAGTGACTGCCATCCCTGTGTGCTGTTGTTTGTTCCGCAGCGTGGAGCGCTACGACCCCAGCAAGGACTCCTGGGAGATGGTGGCCCCCATGACCGACAAGCGGATCAACTTTGGCGTGGGCGTGATGCTGGGCTTTGTCTTCGTAGTGGGGGGGCACAACGGCGTCTCGCACCTGTCCAGCATGGAGCGCTACGACCCGCACCAGAACCAGTGGACCGCCTGTCGGCCCATGAACGAACCCCGAACAGGTGAGCACCACCAGATCCCCAGCGGTAACAAATGGTTACTGTTTTTAGCCGTCGTCACCTGGAGGAGGGCCGTAACTAGGGTTGGAGGGGGTTTTCAAGAGGAGCCTGGCGCTTGTCGACAGCTGGTATTTTGCCACCGCTCATATTCTGTTATGGAGTTGTATTGTAGCTATGCTAGGACAGGTAAAAGGAAAATGTGGATGTTTTGTAATGCCAGTATATTTCATAATACACAGGACATGGTGTTATAATACCCATTATGCCTTAAAACCACGTTGAGCCCCAGGATTTGGGTTGAGAGCAGACATTTCATTGGGGTTTTCAAGTGGGCACCTTCCATCCCAGAATAACTATAGAACTATTACTGGATGTTTGAAACCCGGTCTCTTGCCCCAGCTAGTGTATTGCGGGGGGCAAGAGACTGGGTTTAAAACATCCTGTAATTGTTCTATAGTGGATTGCTACTGTAATGTTAAAACCCTCTACAGTAGTTTGGTTTCTTGTTTATAAAGTGAGTTCATCACCATGACATAAATCTCAGGTCCCATTATGTTTTTCTCCTACTCTATTTTTCCAGTCAGCGCAATCGGCTAACGTTACGTTACGCTAACGTGTGTGCAAACAACCTGTACGCAATGGTGCCGGAGAAAATGACCCCGATTACAATGTTAACTCTGCTTGTGTCCTAGGCGTGGGTTCTGCCATCGTGGACAATTACCTCTACGTGGTGGGAGGGCACTCGGGGTCGTCCTACCTGAACACTGTGCAGCGCTACGACCCACTGACCGACAGCTGGCTGGACTCATGTGGCATGATGTACTGTCGCTGTAACTTTGGCCTCACAGCCCTTTGACCCATGGCCACGCCCGCCAGGACTCCCCAACACAACGCTTAGATCCCCCTGGGGGGGTGTCTTCAGTTTCACCCCCCCCCCAAAGCCCTGGAGCTCTCCGAGAGGGATGGGTTGAAGGAGGGGTTGGCCTGGCTGGCTGGCTGGCTGAACCCAACGACCACAGAGATGGCCCGACGGACCGAAAGTGAGGAAGAGGAGATTAGTCTGGCCGGGCAGAAAAGAAGATTATTGCTGAGGACATCGGTCGTCATGGACACCAGACCACAACAGAACTCTTGAGATATGGACCAGGCTGGATCGTGGGGAAATACTGTCACTTTGGCTCTCACCCGGTAGACATTTAGTTTTGTGTTTTGTTTATGCCATTAATCTGTGTCTATATGTCCCTCCTGTCGTTCAAGTACCCGCTGTAAGCAGACCATCTGTTCCAGTTTTTTAGAATACCTATGTATGTATGTATGTATGTATGTATGTGTGTGTGAGAATGTATATGTTCGGGTTTAAGTGTGTATGTGGGTGAGTGTGCATGTCGGATAAAACAGTTTTGTGTGCGCGTCTGTGTGTGTGGGACTCCAGCTCAGGCCTAGTGACTGCTCCACACACTCAGTTTGAAATGTCTGCATCTAAATTAGTGCTTCACGTTAAGAGAAAATGAATCTTTATATTCACCTTAAAAGGGCTGCCTTTTTTCTCTCCTGCATCTAGACTAAGGGACAGATCTGAATACTCCAGTGCATTGCCTGTAAAAGTTTCTCTGCACTGGGTCACTGCTCGTTCCAGTGTGTGTGTCTGTGTCTGTGTCTGTGTCTGTGTCTGTGTCTGTGTCTGTGTCTGTTTGTGTGTGTGTGTGTGTGTGTGTGTGTGTGTGTGTGTGTGTGAGATAGATCATACAGTCCTCGCTTTCCCCTAATAGCCAATCACAAGGTCCCATGTGAAGGCCTCTATGACATCTACCTGTCGCCGGGTCACCCCTCCTTCCCTGGGCCTGGACACAATACTAACTGGTGCTACTTAGGATTCAGGATGCTGCTCTCTTTTGGTTTCTTCTCATCTGTTAACTTATTGTTTCTAGACGTTGTGGTTGTATATTTGTGCATTCAAATCCCTCATTTTTAGGTCTCCCCTGTGCAATAAGTGAAGCGGTGGGCTGGGCTGGCGATCGCCTGCCTCTCTCTGACCGACACACTGCCACCAGCCACGTAGCTAGGTGTGACGCGGGTTGTGGCTGTGTGAATGTGAATTCATTCGGTCCATATGAGGTCCGCCAGTAGACCAGACCAGTCCCAGGGTCTTCTGGTCCCAGCTCTTGTCTGTCTGTGAGAGAAGTGCCAAACCCTGCACCTGCAGACAGTTGTAGTCTAGTCGACTTGAGGGAGTCACCGAACCTCCAGGCTCAGCCTTAGCTTTCTCCTGTCACACTGAGCAAGCCAGACTAGACCAGACCATGACTGGGTCTGTTGAGGTGTTGTTCTTTCCCCTTTTTGTTTGCGTCGTACTCGTAAAAACTTCAAACAGAGCTTTGCGTTGCACTTACCAAACAATTTGATACACATATTGTAACTTGTACATACGTCTGGATTTAGGCTGGTGGCATTTTGATGATGCAATAAGACTGTGTGAATGAAACATTTCAACCCTAAAGCCAAGGTATCTTTCCTACTCCTATGTCAGGTTGTCTGTGTCCGCTGGTCTCCTAAGGTCAGTCATGTTGTGCATGCTGGCTGCCCTGTAATTGGAGTCGTCCAGTTTAAAGCCCTGTGATTCTCCCTGGTGGGTCAATCAAGGCAGCAACTCCTAAAGGGAGATTCCACACACTTCACTTTCCATATGATACTTCAACCCAACCTGGACTGCATTGAAACCACATTATAATCTTTGGACCCAAAAGATGCAGTAAATCAAAAGTAAATGCTTTTGTTATTTATTAATGTTTAACGTTTTTTCTTTAATTTAATTTAATCCGTTTTATAATGTTTTTTAACATCCGTCCAAAAATGTTTACTTTGACTTTAAGTATGCTCTAGTGATTTTTAAAATCTAAAGATTTTTTTTTAACCATTAAATTGATTCTAAGGGATCAATACAATCATAACTCAAGCCCAGTCAACATTATTTCATTTGAACCCTGAATTATCTTTGTGGGTGGAATGTCCCTTAAAGGCTGCTGTAGACTCGCTGTGGAGCAGGAGGGCTCGGTCTCCTGTCGTTGTGACTCATCCCTCCACTGCCACAGGATGGAAGCGGTGAAACATGTCCATGTTGTGAGAGGGAAACCTGATAATGCAGATTACTATTACACTTTGTTACTTCTACTGATGATTGTGTTCACATATAGAACATGAAACTGATTATATATGTGACGTGTCCTTTTCAGAAATGTTGAAATGTCATTGGATAGGCCTAATTTCATGTGTCCTTTATATAGTGTTCATACATAACTTACCTTACTTACTACCATGACTACCTTTTTCTTGTAGCTGATATAGATGTTGGGTCATGGAAAACTCTGCGATCTAAGGGGTGCACCCCAGCTACATCCCATCAACAGCCCTGGAGTATGAAGTTGCAACACACTTCAGACCCCTACTGTCTTGAGGGTTTAAGCCAGAACAGTACAGTCTGAGTGTTAGACCCAAAGACAGGCTGCATTCAAACTGTCAATAGAAAAACGTTCTTATCCTTCAAAATTAACTTTGACTTCTCCTGCAGTTGTGTCGTTCAAGGGAAAGTTACAGCTTATACCTTTAGACTATTTTAATGCAGCCATTTTTCAGTCACGCTGGCGTGATGATGAAAAGATTACATCTTGTCTAGAAATAATTTTCCATGCACATGTTGTCCTGCTGTACTTTGTAACTAAGATGCCATTTATTTAAAAAAAAAAAAAAAGTTTAATTTTTAGTGCTTTGTTGAGAACTGAAATCTGAAAACGTTAAACTGCAAATGGAAGGGAAGGGGTGTGTATATATATAGCTGTGTGAAGCATATACCTGGTTCTTTTGAACACCTAACTGCTTCTTGTTTTGCCACCACTCACCAAAGTGCTCTGTGTAGGATTGCAGAAGGACTACTAATATCAAGTCACTACTGTTTGAAAGAAACTGAATTTGAAACTGATGTCAATGTTTTAGCCAAATGACCACTGCTTCTTTTACATGTTCTTTCTGTCTGAAGTGAGGTGATAATCTTGAATTTTATATCCTGTGGATTATTACTGGAACTACTGGAGATACATTGATGTAGAAGCAGTATTTTTTTTCACGTTTTATCATGCTTTTGATTCAATACATTTGACATTTTCGCATTTGTGGGGTGGGTCGTACCCAGTTAAAATGAATAAATGCCTGCCTTAAAAGGTACTTTTTTATGGTGTTATTTTTTCATAGATGTATGTATGCATCATAAAACACACCCATGCTAAAATATAAAAAAGTATAATTTTATTGCTTCTTTTAAGATTGGTAAATGAAAAAGATTGCACTGAAATTGTACATGTCATGAGTAGGATTGATGCTGAATTGCAGATGAGTTTAAGAAAATTATAATATACTCATCGTAGACGTAAAATTGGATTACGCTTGCCTTCCCAAGTGTTTTCATGGCAGTTGACATCTTTTTAGTGTGTGCACTGTGATTAAAAACAATAGTTGACACTAGCGACTGACCCCATCAGCTTCGAATGAACTATATCTTTTTTTGAAAGAAGAAAAACCGCATGGAAGCGTGAACTTTTTCAGATGACCAGATGTCCAATAGATGCCGTCTGCCTTTAACCAACGACTGAACCACATAGAATGAACTACATAAAAAAAAACGACATGAAGTGCTTCTTCAGATGACTATGTCCTGTAGATGCTGTCTGCTTTCCTGGCTACCCAGTGTTTGGTATTAGCAAGTACCAGTTGATTGGCGGCTAGGGCTGGTATGCACAAACTATACTGCCTTCTTGGAAGCAAGGCTCATGCAATACCTTTATGGCTGTTTCAGGTCGACTACATTGGAAGGGACAAAGAAAAGTTACATCATACGTGCAAGTCACACATTACACATTACAAGTCATGTTATACAATTAACCTTTATCGTGAACACATCCAGGCATTTAAAAAAAAAATGGGAATGGGAGTCCCAACTACCTAGATTCAAGCTGGCTAACAGTTTTCATATATTCCCTATATTCTTTTTTATATTATATATTACCGTGATCATAACATTGGAAATAATGTTTCAGTATGACTAATGTCTGCATTCCAATTGAACGGAATGACAATCGTAAAATCTGTAATTTTTCCCCAAAAGGCTGTGTTTAGAGGTTGAGAGTGTTTTACTCAGCAGCGAGATATCATTTATGCATACCAGCCCAGAACTATTATAGTCCATTATATTCTTGGATTCCAAGCATGCCCACAAAGAAGCAGTGTTATTCATTTTGCACAAATAGCTTTCTGCAAACCTTTGCGCAAAATAGAGCACACTCCTTAATAGTAATCTGAAAATCAACGCAAAAGCAGTGAGAAGTAAGTGCTATACGTGGCAAAAGAAAACTGTGATTTGTAACAGAAAATAAATGAACCAGAATGATGGGTGGTACAAGGGGGGACCAACCCCAAGGGCACTACAGGCGACGGAAGGGGAAACAGGAGGGCGTCGATGGGCTTCTCAGCAATGTTCTATGTGACCGGAAGGTCACTGAAGCCTCTAGGTCCATTGTTTGTTCTCTTTAACCGCATAATTCACATGTTGTTAACCCAATGTGTTTGACCCCCCCCCCCCCCCCCAGAGCAGATCACTTGTCGGCCGAGCGGGTGTACACCAGGGAGGAGAGCAGCAGAAGCTCTGGGGGTTTGTGTAACAGGATGAGGTTGTCGCTACGCAGGCCGTCGTAGTGCATCCAGTAGCCGTCTATCTGGAAGGCCGCAGAGTAGTGATGGTCCTCCTTGTTGAAGAGTGTGGCGCCCTCCAGTGAGTACCTGGGGTAAGACAAATAAAGGCACAGATTCCATCAAGCCAGTGGTTACAACGCCGGGGTAATTTGAGCAAGATACTTTTTTCAGTTCAGAATTAGCACAATTTGCTAAATGATGACTATAATACAATTTAGGCACTATCCAACTTGGTAGTATGCACAAGTGTTCAGAAAATCCAAGTTAGTAACTGTTGAGACAGATTTAGTCTATCTGTCAGTATATCACTTTATATATATATATATATATATATATATATATATATATATATATATATATATAAAGTTTAACCTAATTAGTGCTGGGACAGCCCTAGATGGTAGTTACCTGTGTTGGGACAGCGCTAGGTGGTAAGGTACGTAGGACAGCTCCTCTGACTTCCATAGCTGCATGTTGAGAATGACAAAGGGCGGAGGTCCGTGACAGAACACACGCTGGGAGAACTCCCTCAGGCCGTTACATCTGTAGGGTGAGCACACGACATCAACCATCAAAGAACCTCAAGGCAACATTAACCTACACTATGTAGAGGTATTTAACTGCCAAATGTTTTGCAGACACAGGCATTAGGGCTGGGGATGGGCAGAACATGTGAAAAGGTCAAAAAGTGACGTGACGCCAACTTTAAAAAAAGCTTTGAAGGGATAGCTCCACCATGTTTTGTGATTTTCCAAGTGGTCAAAATAGAAATGTATTTGGTCTAAACAGCTAATGGCATTTGCTGAGGTTTGCCTTTTAGCTTCCTGTCATCAAGGTATCCGTTTTAAGACTGTGTTTGTCACTCACCCAAGTTCTTTACAGAGAAGGATTCTGGGACAGAAGAAGAAATCCACAGCTGATTGGATAGGGTCTTTGTCAGGCAGCTCATGAGGCGGGCTAGAGCAGAGGGAGTAAAAGAACTGAGTCAGTCAGCTAGCAACATAACATCAACACTTTCCTCCAACTGGCTCCTTCTTTGCAGTAACAGGCCATTAGTTAGCCTTCAGTATAAACAGTGGCTCTGTCTTTCAACATGGCTCTATAAGGCTCTCCAGCACACACTCCCTTAGGGAGGGGCTACGAGAGACCCCTGGGGTTAGTTCAGGTCTACCAACCAATCGCGGAAGAGGGATTTTTCAAGCAGCCAATCAGGGAAGGAATGGGGGGTCGTTAACAACTATTGCAGTGGTTTAAGCATCAGCCAGAGAGGTCTTATCAAAACACTAAATGTGTTCTTTGGATGCAGATCTGTTCTAATAGTATTCTGGTATCCATCTAGAGTAAAATCCCACTGTATTCCCTTACACAGTCACATGAGAGAAAATACTTGTGACAAATTTCTCTGCATGTTCCGAGTTGTATTACTGTGTGTGTGTGTGTGTGTGTGTGTGTGTGTGTGTTAGTTGATAACGATAGTCCTAATCCAATATATTTGTGCGTGTCTCCAAACTGATGCTGATAAATTATACTTGTGTGTGCGTGCGTATTAGTTGATAATGATAGTCCTAATCCAATATATTTGTGCATGTCTCCAAACTGATGCTGATAAATTATACTTGGATGTGTGTGTGTGTGTGTGTGTGTGTATTAGTTGATAATGATAGTCCTAATCCAATATATTTGTGCGTGTCTCCAAACTGATGCTGATAAATTATACTTGGGTGTGTGTGTGTGTGTGTGTGTGTGTGTGTATTTGTTTGTGAGGGTCTCTTACTTGATGTTAATGGTCCTGAGTATGAGCTCTTGGAAGCGAGCAGGGCAACTCCAGTTGGTGCACAGGCTATCTTGCATGGTGGACATCATGTTCTCCAGGTTCTTGGTGAAGTTCTCGTGCTCGTTGCCAAACAGGTCGATCTCCAGGGCGGCCCGGTGGATGAACGAGCGGTACTGCATCTTGTTCATGCGGTCCCAGACCCACAGTATCTTCACTGTGGCATAGTCGTACGAGTCCATCAGGTACAGGAAGTGCTCCACAAACTGCCGACCCAGAAAGACGGCCAGCTCGCGAGGGAACCCCTGGTTGTCACGTAGGATCACGTAGAGGATCATGAGGAAGCCATCGATGGTGCAGGTGTTCTTCAAGCTGATCTTGACGTAGAGGGGAGTGCAGGAGATGGCCTTGCGTCCTGCTCGGATGGTGTAGACTCCACCCCATGGCAGCACAGGCCTCCAGAAGGAACGGTCCTCCTCGTCGTTGTTGTTGATGGAAGCACGAATCTCCTCAAACAGCGTCTTGGACCTGGGGACATGGAGCTCAATTAAGTAGATTCAACATACTAGTACATAATTTAGGGTATAGTGTATCTATATCTATATCTCACATATGACCCTGGTCCCCCCAAGATATACAATACCAAATGAATTATTCAAGAATTTACAATATCCCAGACCAGTTTATTACAACTATAATATCATAAGCTAAGTGTCATATTTTTTGGTTTAATAAGTTAAAAGAACCCTATTTGGATTTGAATTGGCTTCAATGGAAGCAGTTTGATTAAATGAGAGACTTATAATGCTAAAAGCAATGTTAACTGTCAATGTTACTCCACCGTTGATAACTTTACAAGCGAAATTGTTTATTATTTATTTTTGGCCCATGCTACCTAGCTAACACTAGCCTGCATGCATGCTTAATGGACAAGGGTAGGGTCAAGAAATGCAATGGTATTATAATGCATAACAATGCATCTACTATTAGAAAGTGTGTTATCACCCCTGTTCGGTAGGATTTTGAGTGGTTCTTCGTTCCATGAAATAGCTAGGGCTGTGTAATCGTAGCAGTTTGCTAGCTACGCGTTAGCTGCTCACAGCTGAAGGCTTCCCAAACGTTACCTTTCGAACTGCACACCCTCTTCACTGTCCGAAATTAGTGTTTTGAGGTCTTCAGTATCGTTCAAAAAGCAGAATCTACTCTCCATCGTTCTTTATTATTCTTCATTTCTTATCGCTGCGTATTCAATGTCAGCTATATCTTGCTAGTATTTTCAATATCTCTTGAGAAAGTTGGCAACACCGAATGGTTCAAAACATCCGAGTCGAGTGAACGATAAGTCACGCCCATAAACATTGCTCAGCTCGCTGGCACACCACACAAGACCATGGGTTATACTCGGTAAAGACAGCGCTACCTCTTCACACACCCCTCATCCCACGTGGGGCTGGGGTGGAGCATAAATGCTTGGTCTTATTGGTTAGGGAAGAATAGGAGGTAACTTTTAGAAACCATATGATTTGTCCAAGTTACAGAAGGGCCACTGACAGGTCGATAGGCACTGAACGCTCCACCCGAAATTTTGGACCTGGTGGATAGATTTACCGGTCGGGATGTCCCGATAAGACCTCGAGCAAGCATAAAGTTCCACAAGCAGTTGTCTTGAGCCACGAATCAAGCCAGCTTATAATTCGACTTGAAATTTAACGTGAAGGACATTGCACGACAAAATTATATTTTACAGAGAGCTGAGCCTCCAGTTCTTTCGAAGTGCAAGAAATATCTAAGCTCTCAGCATCTTCTAGTACCTGTTGCCCACGATGTCAGCCCAAATTATCAGTGGTAAAGAGGTGTCAGCGTAAGTTACTCGTTTGTCTTCTATAGCTAAATTGAATATTATTCATTTATAGCCTTCTTGCTTGACACTACATGAGATTAAGGTAGTTAACTTCAATTTGTCAAAGTTGCGATACACTGCATGTAGTTGGTTTTGCTTTGGCTTTCTTCAGCAACAATGCAGCCCTAACCTAGTCCCTCACTTGCATGTGCAGCACGCGTAATGTGCTTTGCTTGCGATGGCCACGTGCAAAATATGATCACGGAAGGGCGATGTGGCGTATGATATATATATATATATATATAGCTATATATATTGTTTTACTTAAACTAAGAATTTGGTCTTTGTGTCTTTGCACCAATTACAGTTAAATTAACAAAAACTGTATGGAAAGTTACAATAGTATTGTTTGCCATTTGTATCAGTGTTGCGCCATTTCTTACAAAGGAGTTTAACTTGGGAATAATATACGATTATGAGGTTGTTCCCCTCGCTGTTATGCAATGCGTTACGGTCTTTGTACCTTGCATTGCTTGACCACAGTTTGCACAGACAGATACAAGGCTTGGACAGATTCGCTAGACCAAATAGCCTACTTACTCTTGACAATGCTGAAGTTGACAGCTACATACGTACTCGGGTGAATAATTTCGCATAAAATAGTCGTCTTGGTTTTACTTATTTAGTCCAAATTGTTTTACTTAACAGTATTTTAAACGGTTTCGTGTTTGGTAAGTTTACATTTCCAAGGAGATCCACCCCCTTGTCTTTCAACGGGGGCACATTAGAATTGATCCAGCACATGATGCTCACGAGACGTGCATGGTCTATGCCCTGTGTAATTGCAGTCCTTGCACCTCTCATTAGGTCATTTTGGTAATGAGAGACTCGACGACACACGCATCTAATAACCTTATCGATGAGCAAAGGTGTAGTGGTATGCATGTGTAGGTTTTTACAGTACCATGTTGACCGTTGTCCTCATGTTCTCACTGATTAAGACAGTGTTGTCTTCAGTAGTTCTGTAATGAGGCAAGACATTGTTTTATAGCATAATAGAAAAAACTTTAGCCTTGGTTATAGTAAAAGTCTATACTTTGCCGTCCTCCTTCCCTCCCTCAGTAGAACAGTGAAGAGAAGGAGAACTCCCCCACAGCCTCAGTCTTTGCTCTACATAGGAGCTACTTTAACATTTGTTTCTATTGACCTTGCAAACCTTCAGTCTATTGCCATAGTGTTGCTGTTAAATTTCCTGACTGTAGATTTTCTTTCAGCAACAGGTCCAAAACTGTCTGTAGTCACGGGAATGGAACTGTAAACCTTAAACTACAACCCCTCTATTGACAGACAAATATTTACTAAAGACTGTTCCACAGGCTGAGTAGTCTACCACGAAAAAGGAATGCATATATATATATATATATATATATATATATATATATATATATATATATATATATATATATATATATATGAAATGTTCAAATTGTATAATTAGACAAATATATTAAGGTTGCTCGTTTGTGTTACCAAAGGCAGGGATAGAATAATCACATATGGTGCTCTTTATCATAGCTCACAGTCAGTAAATCACACGATGAATTGTCTTCTTTCATCCTGTGCGGCCTGTGGCCTAGTCAGTTCTTGTCAGTGGGTGAAGTAATGGATTATTGGATCAACATGACTTGTTTGTCCGCAAGAAAGAAGTTGACGAGCTTATCTGAAACTAGTCTGTCCACTGTATTTATTGTTGCAGAGTTTTAGAAATAGCAGAAAGCTATCTGAATCAATCAAATTAATTGAAAAGTTAATATGTTTGAATTACATGTATGCGTTATTTGTTCTTGATAGAGGGAACTTGGACTTGACCCGTTGTTTTGGCCTAGCAGTGGAAACGGGTATATTATCTCTGTTTGCCAGTGGCCTATACTCATGTATCACTGTTATTGGAAATCTCAGCCAAGTTGATCCAGCTGACCATTGACTTTGTGTCTACATCTCTCTCTCTCTCTCTCTCTCTCTCTCTCTCTCGTTCTCTCTCTTTCTCTGTGTGTGCGTGTGTGTTACTGTGTCTTTCTCATTGTTGCTGAATTTCTCTGTCTTGTGTTTCGCTGTTGTTCATTCTCAGCCAGGTGAGGGCCCGACTCAAGAAGCAGGTAGAGCAGATGAAGACGAAAGACCCCAACTTCAAACCAGGCCTGGTGGTCCTACAGGTTGGTCTAACTACAGGCCAGGAATGGGTAGCCAAAATTACTATAATGAAACCACATGAGGAGCCGTTTAGCCCTTAGCTGCTTAATTTGACTCAATTGGTTATAGTGTGCTCAAGCAGGCGTCTGATTTTAAGTTTCCCAGTTCTATGGCACTGATTTGCTGAGTTTGTTTGCAGGTGGGAGACCGAGAGGACTCAAACCTGTACATCAGCATGAAGCTGAAGGCGGCAGCAGAGGTAAGGGACAGAGTCCAGACCTTTTAGTACAGAACAACTTTATGTTCTTTGGCCTGACACAGAACCACTGCATAGCATTGTAAGAAATGGCGTGACACATTTTAACATCCCGTTGTGTTGGGGTCAGAGCTGTAGCAGAGGTCTCTATATACTCCATATACGTTCAGTTTAAACTAGCTAGTGCTCTGGTAGGAAATGTTGGAACTGTGTTTGTCTGCAGATTGGGATCAATGCCAACCACGTGAGACTCCCCAAGACGGCAACAGAAGATGAGGTGAGGGCCAGCTTTGAGGGACGTGTGTGTGTGTGTGTGTGTGTGTGTGTGTGTGTGTGTGTGGGTGTGTGCGCGCTAGTTACACCCCGTGTCTGTTTCCGAGTGTATGGTTATCAAAGCGAATACCATTTAGTATTATGTGTTTTAACAAATTTGTGCGTTACTGCGTTTGTGTGTAGATATATCAAAAAGAATACCATGTAATAGTGTATGTGTGTGGCAGGTCCTCCACAGCATCACAGGGGTGAACGAGAACAGCTCAATCCACGGCCTCATCGTTCAGCTTCCACTAGACTCCATCCATCCCATCGACACCGAGCGGGTCACCAATGCTGTGGCGCCAGAGAAGGATGTGGACGGGTGAGGAGCTGTGAACTCTCTGACCCTTACCCTTTCTATTGCTTTACCAATAGTTGACAATAAGACCTTTGATTAATGCTATGGGCTCAAGGTCCTGATTCTCAACGTGCTGTTTAGACCTGACTTGTTGTGGGGTGTCTGGCTAGAATGAATCCGTAAAAGCTGCCACCAAACTGAGCAGTTTCATTTGGTTAGGAAAAAAATCCAGGAATTACACCATATGAAAAAAAAATTCTAATATTCAAAAGGATATTCAACTTTCAATTGTACCCAGAGAAGATATGGAGGTGTTCTTTTTCTTGCAGGCTGACCAGTATCAACGCTGGGAAGCTGTCTCGTGGAGACCTGGGCGACTGTTTCATCCCCTGCACTCCGAACGGCTGCATGGAGCTCATCAAACAGACTGGTGACTATGGAGGATGGTTAGCAAAGCAGGGTTTGCTGGGTGGAGTATGGCAATAAAGCGAATGACTGACAGACGATTTCCCCCATAGGAGTGTCTGTGGCAGGGAAGAAAGCTGTTGTGATTGGTCGCAGTAAGATTGTGGGCGCGCCCATGCATGACCTGTTGCTGTGGAGCCACGCTACCGTCACTACCTGTCACTCAAAGACCACTGACCTACAGGGAGAGGTATGACAAAACCTGAAATGAACCCTGATGTCTTATACAGACCACCTATATGCTTTTAAATTAGTTATACTTTAGGTATAAATACATATTTTAATGTAGGTGCCATTAGTTTACTGATCTACTTTCAGTATAATATATTTGGTGTTGATTTAAGGTGTAAGTAATAGACTGGTGACACTCTATTTGTGTGACCCTTTGTCTTTCTGTGGGTTCAGGTGGGCCGTGCGGACATCCTGGTGGTGGGCATCGGCAAGGCGGAGATGGTGAAGGGGGAGTGGATCAAGAAAGGAGCGGTGGTCATCGACTGCGGCATCAATCACATTGCAGGTTGGTCCCCCTCTCTTCTCTTAACACGCCACGGTGGTACACGCCTTCATTACAACCAATTTGATTCCCTGACCGTTTCCACAATATAGTCGACAGCTAAATTTGAAATGGCCTATTGTTGGCGACTGGTGTTACTTGGTATGAATCTGGTAATCTCCTTCGGTACAAACCGTGTAATGTTCTAATTCCAGCGTCGGGGTTCTAGTAGTGTTGTGATTTTCAACCTCCCTTGTTCCATAATATTGAGTTCTGACTCTGTGGGTTTATGTGCCTGTAGATGAGACGAAGGCCAGTGGGAAGAGGGTGGTGGGGGATGTCCACTACGCCTCAGCCAAGGAGCAGGCCGGCTTCATTACCCCTGTACCAGGAGGTGTCGGACCCATGACCGTAGCCATGCTGATGGGGGTAATCTCAGCCAGTGCAGTGCCATGTCATTGTATCTTTAATATTAAGTAAACTTCAGAATGTTCTGGGATTAAACAGGATCTCTTGTTTGTGGGTCGGTGTTTCTGTCCAGAACACAGTGCAGAGTGCCCAGCGTTTCCTGGACAGCCATCAGCCGGGGAAGTGGAACATCTCCTACACACAACTCAACCTGCTGAAGCCGGTGCCCAGGTAACTGTCTTCCCTGTTCCTATCCTGCCTCCCTGCTTCCTAATGGAACTTTGTTGACTGCTAAATAATTGTGTGTGTGTGTGTGTGTGTGTGTGTGTGTGTGTGTGTGTGTGTCCCTCTCAGTGACATCGCGATATCTCGCTCCTGTGTTCCTAAGCCCATCAGCCGCTTGGCGTGGGAGGTGGGGCTGCTCTGTGACGAGGTGGAGCTGTATGGAAAGGCCAAGGCCAAGGTGCAGCTGGACACCATCAAACGCCTGCGGGCACAGCCGGATGGGAAATACGTGGTGGTTACCGGGTGGGCGCTCTCGTTCTCATTCTCTCTCTCTACCCGTTTAGCGGTTAATAATATTTGGAATTCCTGGTTATTATTATTATTATTATTATTATTATTATTATTATTATTATTATTATTATTATTTTGAAAAACAGTTATCAAATGATGATGTATTAATGGGGAAAAGTTCTACATCCTGCTGTAGGTTTGTATTGTCTGGAGGGGATGTAGAATCATGTGTGAATATGTTTTGTGTTTTACGCTTTTTGTGGCGAATGTCTAGGATCACTCCCACGCCGCTGGGTGAAGGGAAGAGCACCACCACCATCGGCCTGGTGCAGGCTCTCGGCGCCCACATGAAACTCAACGTCTTCGCCTGCGTCCGCCAGCCATCTCAGGGACCCACCTTCGGGATCAAAGGTCCGCTCCCACAACACTAGTCACATACTATTAGTTATTATTATATTTGTATTTATTATATTATATTTTTACTCTGTTTCAGCCTGTGGTTTAGAATTTATGACGTAAAAAAAAAATGCTAATGACAGGAATTGTGTCCCCTAATTTCTGATTATAGTTGGATAGTGTTAGATTGGGCTCTGTTGTTGTCTGTAGGCTGATTAAATGGAATATGGAATTGTGTGTCCTCAGGTGGTGCAGCTGGAGGAGGATACTCTCAGGTCATCCCAATGGAAGAGGTACTCCACTGGCCCCTTTAATATAAGCAGGGAATGTTATTTTAATACTCTGTCCAGGAAATGTTATTTTAATATCGTGTCCAAAAGGACTCATTCCTTATAATCAACTAATTTATTTATGTATATTTTAAATGTGTCATTAGTTTTCGCCATAATTTGGCAAACCAAACTGTTTCAGTTGTGCATCGCGTAATTGTCTGGCCTGTCCTTCCCCCCTCCAGTTCAACCTCCATCTGACAGGGGACATTCACGCCATCACGGCCGCCAACAACCTGGTGGCAGCCGCCATCGATGCACGCATGTTCCACGAGGCCACGCAGACTGACAAGGTCAAATCCACATGTTCTGGGTGTATCGTGACCCTATGAATCCTGAATAGTAATAAGCTACAGGTGCCATCTATGGTGGGTGGTGGTCTGACGTGTGTGTGTGTGTGTGTGTGTGTGTGTGTGTGTGTGTGTGTGTGTGTGTGTGTGTGTGTGTGTCTTTCAGGCTTTGTACAATAGACTGGTTCCCGTCAGTGGAGGCGAGAGGAAGTTCTCTCCTATTCAGATCAACAGGCTGAAGGTACTAAACATAACACACCATTACAGCAACTGTTGCCATTCAGATGGTTGGGTATTTATTCATGGACGCACATTCTCTTTTCATAGAGAGAAGAGTGTAGTGTAAACTGTGTGTGTGCGTGTGTGTACACCTCTACAGAGACTGGGAATAGAGAAGACTGACCCCAACGCGCTGACTGAGGAGGAGATCAACCGCTTTGCCAGACTAGACATGGACCCTGCTACCATCACCTGGCAGAGAGGTACACTACCTTTCAATCTATAGCCTTACTATTCTCACTATGAACTTGCACTACTGGAACAACATATAGCTAAACCTACATGCTATTATAGGAGTAGTATATCAGTAGTAACCTAACAATGTTAAGTTAACTGTTACTAAATTTAGTCTCTAAGTAAATCCCTTTTTTTATAGAACGTGTTCAAGAGCCAGTCGGAAAATGTTTTGTTTCTCTTGTTTGCTGCCAATCCCCTCAGGATGCGTAGACCCCTACTTGGTGCGCATCCCATCCCATCCCATCCCTGCTACCGTTGTAGCGTCCTCTGTACCTGTTCTGTATGACTCTCTCCCCTGGCATGCTGTTGTTGAACTGTTTGTCCTTCCAGTGTTGGATACGAACGACCGCTTCCTGAGGAAAATCACCGTCGGCCAGGCTCCCACCGAGAAAGGCCACACCAGAGAGGTATGTTACCACAGCACCTTGTACAAAGCTGTCGCTACCAATCTGAACTTGGACATGATCGTTCAAGAGGGACCTGTTTAAATAACTGAATATACGGCGACTTTTTCTCCACTGTTGGTTGTCGTCTGCCATCCTGTTGTTTTTGCTGCCCTCTGCAGGCACAGTTTGACATCACGGTGGCCAGTGAGATCATGGCGGTGTTGGCTCTGACCAGCAGCCTGGAGGACATGAGGCTACGGCTGGCGAAGATGGTGGTGGCCACTAACCGAAGTGGAGTGCCTGTGACCACAGAGGATCTGGTTAGTGCCTCAGCACTGACCTTTGAACCCATAATAGCTCACCGAAAAGCCACCTTTTAAGCTGCCATCAGCACCGTTAATCTGTTTGGTCTTAACCCCTGAACTTTGAACCCCAATATCAAATCCAATAAACACAATAGAGACTCTGACCCTATACACTTTGAGCCTGGTTAGTATTTAAATCTCTGACCTGTGATAACAATCTTACCAGTGACACTGGAGTATCCATCACAACAGAGCCTATGGTCAGTGTAAACCCTAACATGGGAACGTGTGTGTGTGTGTGTGTGTGTGTGTGTACTCGTCTCTGTGCAGGGAGTTAGTGGAGCTTTGACTGTTCTCATGAGAGACGCCATCAAACCCAACCTGATGCAGACTCTGGAGGTGGGCGTTACACACAAACACACTCTCCCCTCTGTCTCTAAAACACTGCATCACCGCTACACACTCCAGTCTGGATGGCCACTCAGAGAGATATGATCAGTAAGCGTTTCAAAACCTTTCGTGATGTAACCCTTCCCTCTTTGTCCTCTAGGGGACTCCGGTGTTCGTCCATGCCGGCCCCTTTGCCAACATCGCCCACGGCAACTCCTCCATCCTAGCTGACAAGATCGCCCTGAAGCTGGTTGGTCCAGAGGGCTATGTAGGTGTGTAGAGCTGACATGTAGGAGAGGGTCAATAAATGGAAGTTTTGTTTCTCAAACGAAAGTTTCTTTTATTTATTTTTTTCCAACACTGCTTTCTTTTAACTGTTTAAGTTGACATTGACCACTAGTCATTGTTCATCACTTTTTCTGATATCAAAAGGATTTTGTGTTCCCAAGAGAGAAAAAACATCATTCATGCATGGTTTTCCCTTGTAATTTGGATACAGAGCATCAAAGCCCACAGGTTACGGTTCTGTCTTTTCTGAACGGTTCGGACTGGTTCTGTCTGCTTTATAGTAACGGAGGCTGGGTTTGGCGCTGACATCGGCATGGAGAAGTTCTTCAACATCAAGTGCCGCTACTCTGGCCTGAGACCCCATGTGGTGGTTCTGGTTGCCACGGTTCGAGCCCTGAAGATGCATGGAGGAGGTCCAACGGTAAGGAAACACTTCAGTGGGTTTCAAATCGGCACTCTGATTCTAGATCCAAAACATGGGGCAAGGAAGGGCCACATCAAAAACGAGTTAACGTTCTAAGTTCATGTTATAATGGTGTGTTTTTGATAAACTACTTCAGTGATTTCCATTTACTTAATTCCTCTCCATACTTGAAATAAATGCTAATTTCATATAAATTATTAATCATAATTAATATTAATTATTTTATTTGTGCTAAACATATTTTCTCCCTGTCTGGTGTTCAGGTCACAGCTGGGATGCCACTTCCCAAGGAGTACATAGAGGAGGTAAGACACTGCCTCTCCTTACACCCTGTTTCCAGTCCCAGTCACTTCTTCCTCCTGAGCCGTGTGTTTTATGCGTGTGTTTGTAGAACTTGGAGCTTCTGGAAAAGGGTTGCAGCAACATGAGAAAGCAGGTGGAGAACGCCCAGGCCTTTGGTGTTCCGGTGGTGGTCGCCGTCAACGCCTTCAAGTAAGACTGGACCGCCAATGATGATAATGATTATGATAATTAAGATGATTAAAATATATGGCTTCTATCTGTGATTTCTTTAACCATTAACTATAAAAAAAAAAATGTAAACCTGAGCTCGTTTTGGAAGTTGAGTCACAGTTACAATGAGTGTTTTGTGTGTGTGCTCTGTGACCATTTCTTAGAACGGACACTTACAAGGAGCTGGAGCTGATCTGCAGCCTGGCCAAAGCGGCGGGGGCGTTCGATGCGGTGAGCTGCTCCCACTGGGCAGAAGGGGGCGCCGGTGCTGTGGATTTGGGACGGGCTGTTCAGAGAGCGTCGGAGGAGCCCAACCACTTCAGGTTCCTCTACGATGTGGAGGTACTGACTCTTTCTGGTCATGGTGGAGCTCTCATGTACACCCAGTTTAGAGTTCGGACATATTCAGTCTTTGTCTTTGGCTGGATTGTGTTATTCCAGTGGAATAAATGAACGTGTCTGTGGCTGTGTCGTCGTCCTCTTCAGTTGCCCATTGCCGATAAAATCCGAATCATCGCTCAGAAAATCTACGGTGCTGACGATATCGAGCTGCTGCCAGATGCCCAACACAAGGTGGCGCTCTACACCAAACAGGTAACACTGTTCCTAGAGGGCACGCTAGGCTGTTATCCACCTCACTGTGCTCATTTATTCGTTGGAATTAAGCACACTACTTTTTGGAATTAATCACACCACTTTGTTGGGGCAGAAATTGGTTGATTTGCTTTGAAAACAAGATGTAGTCTGTGTATCCCTATCATTTAAGAAACAACTGGTTCTGTAGGAACGGTAAAGCTTATTGTTGCCAACTTGTGTGTGTGTGTGTGTGTGTGTGTGTGTGTGTGTGGGTGCTTGCATACAGGGCTTTGGGAACCTACCTATCTGCATGGCCAAGACCCACCTTTCTCTGTCCCATGAAGCCGACAGGAAGGGCGTACCCACTGGATTCATTCTGCCGATCAGAGACATCCGAGCTAGTGTAGGAGCTGGATTCCTGTACCCCCTAGTCGGCACGGTAACTGGCTTGCGAACTTAATAATAATAATCATAATCATAATAATAATCATAATAATAATAATAATCATAATTTTCAACTTCACATCTTTGATTCAGTCTAACAATAACACTAGGACTCAGTTCAGGCCTAATTTTATCTCTCAAATGGAATCAAAAAGTATATTGCATTTTAGAAACATAACGGAACGCACTTGTGTTTGTGTGTTGTTTTTTTTCTTTTTCTAAGATGCCCACCATCCCAGGTCTGCCCACCAGGCCATGTTTCTATGACATCGACCTGGACCCTGAGACAGAACAGGTCAACGGACTGTTCTAGAAGCACGTAGACATGGCTGACAGGTATTTTAAAATGTCTGCTGCCTGATAATGACGATAAAGACGAAAATTTAAGATGCTACTGTAAAATGCATTTTCTCTGTCTGTCTCTGTACAGGACCCCCTTCCCACCTTCTACTGAGCCTTGAAGAAATGTGATGACTCTAAAACTGGAAACCTCTTGTCTGTCAATCACCTTGGAAAGCCAACACCTTTTTTTTGTGTCTAAAACTCCCTGTATTTGTCATAGAGTTTCTGATCATTGGTTAATACTGAATGAACTATGCCTGTGGGCAATTCTGTTTTTCAAGACAGTCACACAGGAAAGGTTGGTCCTACAAAGTGTTTCATTTTTACAAGCTTGTTCCACGGTTTGGTTCTGTGGTTTCTCATTGCTTCAAATGTAGTTATTTCCTTTACAGTATTAGTACAGCCAAGCGAAATACTGACCTTTACAATACAAAGGTCTGTAGAAAATATTTCTTGTTACAAGTCTTAATACAGTATAATTTGACTTCTAATTTGTCTAGTTGTGCTAGTAATATTCTTACTGAAGGACTAAATGTTTTTTTCTTTTTTAAATAAACACTAATAATTTTATAGAGTATTATGCTGTAAATCACTTTTCTATGAGAGAAGAATATATTGTCTACTTGATGGAACATTTTCTTTTGTGTCTTACATCATGAAATGTCTGAGTAGCAGGCACCCACTCCGTTTTAAACTGTGGCCGTCTTTGAAGCTGAGGTGCATGTCCTTCAGTCTCAGTAAGGGCTATCTTTTCTGTAGAAGCCTCCCAGGTGGTTGTGATGAAATAATAATCGTCCCATACAATCAACGTAATGATGCACCATTTAAGAACAGAAGAGGGAGCTGTTAGTCAACATAGTGAACGATAGCCAATGTCATTGTAACTGCGTATGTATCAACAGCATCCACCAGACTTTGAAAAACCACGAATAACAATTTTTTTGTGCGTTTGATGGCCTTTGTGTTTTAAAAATGTCATATTCCTGTTTTGGGACATTTCAAAAGGGCATCAGTAGACTACTCCAGTTGTCGGAATAAATCACACCCAGAACAAAAACGGATTATAATCAAGTGGTTGACCTCAAGATCAGACTATGCTCAGACTGTCAGACAGACAACATATACCCCTATCCTAAAGTCTCAATACAACAGCTCTAAAAGTCTAAATAGACACTTTTTTTTTTTAGGTTTTATTGGTTTGGACTTGAATAGCAAGCAAGGTATAACTTACCTGTTTGGTCACTTACCTGTTTGACCACTTACCTGCTACCATGCAGTGATTCAGTGGTGTGGTTCCTTGTGACCTGCATTTTGGTTTGGCAGTTAAGCCATGTCCATAGTACACATGCCTGAATGGGTTACAGCTTGTGTTACTTAGTGTGTCATCTGAATACATTTCAATGTTTACTTCCTGAAAGCTTTACATATGAGAATTTGTTTTTGAGGACGCTTTGTACTTCTATGTGCGCCGTGCTGTAGCCTCAACATGCACAAAACACCATAGTTGGTTTATTCTGGAATTCCATTCCTTTCATTATATATATATATATAAGAATGATACATTAAAGCAGATGTATTATGTTTACCCTTAACTGTTGTTGTTATGCTCACTGCCAAGAGGAGAGTGTGTGTGTTTTCTGGCTGAAAGCCAACAGCGACTACATGTGCAAAGCTCTTCCTTAGGTTGCCCTGGGAGTCAAACAGGGCAATTTCTAGCTTTTGGGAGGCCCTATGCAAAATATGGTTTGGGGGCCCCAATATTGTGAAACTATTGCAGGGGGATTCTAAACCCCCTAAGAAGGGTCCAGGGGCATGCATTTCACATTTAAATGCATCAATCTGATGCACTTTAAGAGATCCGTTGGAAATATATGTTTATAATTGTTTTCACTCAGCACACAAGGGTGGTTACCAATACAGACTGGTTATTTTCATTTCTAGAGCCCCAAAAAAGCTGCAGAGGATGACCTCGAAATAAAGGGGGAGGCTTTGTCCTTCTTATCTATTCAAACTACTCTACAGAACCAAACCTGTATTTATACTTGTTTCATTCTAGTTTGTTCCTGTTGTAACCGCATGTCTCCAGCAATAAAAATGGTTGAGCAACCAGGCCAGTCCAGTCCAGTCGGGTGCTGAGGTGTGAACATTTCTTATGTCTTCTTATGTTTTATTTGTTTCTCAGTCTGTTGTAATGAAAGGTATTCCTGTTCTCAGGAGGAGCTCTTTTACAGTGAAACGCCAACATGTGTTTTAACATGCCGTTCTTTTTTTGATTACAGCTTTACAAGTGGTCAGAGATGAGTTGTGAACATTTAAATATTTTTATGCAAGACAATAGTACAGTTGGAAAAGGTATTTGTGTTTTTGCTATACACGCCTAACATGACATGGTTTAGTCTATTGTACAAGGACATTTTGAGATTGTTGGCATTTTAATTACCGGTAACCTGGAAGCTTTTAGTAACTTACAGCAGGTTGACGATCCAGGTATCTAAGACTGAGAGTAATGCAATAATCTTCATAGGTGTTGCAACTTGGCTTATTGCCATGAATATCAAAGAACACACCAGTTTTATCTCTGAATGATTTTATTAAACATTTGACATTTCTCTGGCACTTTTAAAAGATATGGAGTTGACAAAAAAGGAGGTTCTTCCATCAAACTGCACCAGCACCTCCTCCTTTCCCTCCTTTGTGACCGTGCTCTCCTCCTTTCCCTCCTTTGTGACCGTGCTCTCCTCCCTTGTCTCCTTTGTGACCGTGCTCTCCTCCCTTGTCTCCTTTGTGACCATGCTCGCCTCCTTTTCCTCCTTTATGACCATGCTCCCCTCCGTGACCATGTCCTCCATGTCCTCCTTTCTTCTCCTTCTTCCCCTAAGAAAACAAGCAACATTGAGTTTCAGTTAGTTTGATATTTCTTCAGGCAGTGATTAACGAACACAATTGCCTGGTTATACAGCGTTCCTAAGTTAATTATAAGCGACAATGGATGCTGGGTAATTGACGACTCAGAACAATTTGAAGCTCCCTCCCACCTCATCAGAGTCCTGTGAAAAAAACACAGAAAGGGTACATGGGTTTGGTTGAGCAAGAGAGCACAATATAATACTTTTTAATACATTCATTTGACACATTTTATACATTATATTTGTTTACATACATGTAGACATTCATAAAAAGAGAATCATTTTTTCTTTTGTGAAAATTGAAGGATTTGATAAGCACTATACACTATTTTCAGGCCAAAAGTGATCAGATTGAGATCAAAGATGGACTTACCACTCCTCCTGCATGCCCTGCCTGATGGTCAATTTCAGCGTGAAGGAGTAAAAAAGTAAGCACGTGAATTTTGATATTTTCCAAAGGCAGCAACTTCAATATTCAAAATAAATGATGGTACATGTCACATAGTACTTTTCGAGTTGCACAATGAAGGGACACTTACGTCAGGTGGGCCTGTGAATTAGAATAAGATGAACACATTGTCATGACATATTTTGATTAAACGTAATCATATAATCTTACAGATTCAGTTTTTTGTTTGTTTTTTTGTTCATAAATAACAACCAGAATTTTAAATCAATTCTCCTACCTGGATCACTCATGTTTTCTTGGATAATCACAATGGGAAACTATTGGGAGAAAATCATTTATTTCCTTTAAAAAAAAAATAAAGGACTGTCTACCTACATACATTTACTTGCATCAGTCCTACCTACAAACCCTCAAATACAGATACAAAATCAAGTTGGCTATAACATGTCAAACACATCATGAGAGCAAAACAGTGCATACCTTTTCCACAGAGTAGTCAGAATGGGTCGAATTTGAGGGCAGAGTAATAGTGCGGTGTATTAAATAGAGCTGTTGTTTGTCGCATGACAGGTCAGACAGGTTAGACAGATCAAAGGCTGTAGGGTAACTAACTGGGGACTTAACGGTTTATTATTTTGTCCTTAAAGGTATTGTTACTGTTGAAATGAAGGATGTTTGCCCTTAAATGAATTGTATACATGTTCATCTCTGGTTCAATTCTTACTCAGAACCATTTGGTTTGTGTATGCTCGGCAGGTTCTGGTGCTGCTGGCTGACTGATTGTTCTCCAGCAAACTCCCCTGTACAACGATGAAGGAATACCCAGACTTGTCCAGTTAAACTGCGGTGGTGTAAAAAGACCTAAGCAGAGATAAAGGAAATACCCAAAGTATGTAGACAGGTTTAAACAGGCTGCATTTGGCAGCAAATAAAATACTTGGCAAAATGCAACAAGCCAAACAATACCTTAATCATGCACTGTGTTGAACTTTATATATGCACACAAAACTGACAGGCATGTACCAGATCCATGTATTATACCTACTGTATATACCAGGCATTTACCAGACCCATATACCAGGGCATTTACCAGAGTTCCTCATGTCCTTTAACATGTAACTGATGCAGAGTTAAGGACTGGAGAAGCTCAAATATATTCTCATCTGCTTAAAGCAGAAGTAAAGAAATGTCCTCATATTCTTTGAGCAGAAGTTCAAATATGTCCTAATACATTGCACAATTCAGCAAAGAGAGTTTAAACAGCAGTTAGATGGCAGGTGAGGGTACATTGTTTCAAAATAATTGTAATTCAATGGTTTGGGTAACAACAGACAACCAGTGTCTGAGCCCATATGAACTGGAGAAATATCAGCATGAAAATATTTGATATTGAAGTTATACATTGTAAGCTTACATTTATGTGGTCAATCCTTTGAAATTGGTCATATTAAGTTAGGAGTATAGATTAGAAAACTGGTGTTGGGTATTTAAACATTCTGCATTTAAAATACAGTGTGGTGTTTAGTCTAAGTATAGTAAAATGACCCATTCCTTTGAAATATTTCTATTCCCATGAGGGTCGTATAAACAATTTTTGCCACTAGAGATCTAACCTGTCGAGGGGTCCCCTCTTCTTAAGCCCTGACTCTGAGCCAGTTCTGTGACGTCAGAAAACAGGCAGAGAGCAGGGAGGGCAAAGAGAGGCAGACACAAAAGGGTGTGACTGTTATCATCGGCAACAACAACGTGACTGCCACGAGACGAGGAATCCAGTGGCAGCAGGGCTGGACTGGTTTCAAATTGCCAACAAACACGCCAACCCAAATACTGTTCTGGCACTGGTCCAGGTTAGACTGCAACGGCCCTATCTGAGGAATCTAACCACTTCATTAACTTTTAGGTCAGATCATATTTGTCAAGTCTGTTTCTCAGGTTGCTGGCTCGGTCTATCATGCTGTAAGTGATGTATTCCCTTTCTGTGCTCATGTGCTAAATTTAACAACACTACTTATATCATGTTGTTTTAATATAACAAAACAAAAGAGAGAGAGAGATGAGTAGTTTGTGTTATATAGTTTTTTTTTTCCAGCCCTGTCAGAATAGAGTGTCTCACAGTCTGAAGTGCTGGTTGAATTTGAGGCCCTCTCAATTACTACAAAAAAATGTAAGTGTCTCTTTAATATGTCAGGTCAGAGGTCAACTCTGCATATGAAAAGGGGGCCATGTTCAAGTATATTTTCAGTTAGAACGCAGCCATGTTTAGATATGTGTCATCTACAACTTTTGACCAGGGTAGACTAATGTCTTCTGGTAATGTTGCAGCATTGACCTTCATATGCTTTTAAAAAATCATACTGATAACAAAAACAATACACACTCGCCCTCTAGGCAGGATATGGGATGCATGTTTTCTCAGGAGGATTGATGTCCCTCCTTCACATTTCAATCGGCCTTAGGCAACTTTCTGTTTATAACTGAAGCTAGTTGTTGGTCTTTCCACACCAATCTCCTTCTCAGTCTCATTATTTACATGACGAGACTTGGTTTGGAGAGATTTACACTAAATGAAGAAAATGGTCTCAATTGAATGAACAGAGTTTTATTTAACTTTTCAGAATCATCACCATGTAACAGTACTTTTCAAGATACAAAAGAGTTTACAAAGAAGGACTCTATTTATTTATGTCCACCACGACCAGCTGGTTTTCCAGGTGGGTGTTCGCCTGCTTTGCCAGGGGGATGGGCGTCATGGCCTTTACCCTTGTCATGCTTCTTCGCCTGTGAAAGACCAAAACAGTAATAACAAGTTCCAGCTAGTTTAACAAGATTCTAGTTAAAAGCATTGGTTCCTTTGAATAATTAAATATTTAAGGTTCAACAGTTTGTTGCAGCAATGGCATATAATACAAACTCTTAGTTCTTTATCACTCCCATAGGGTCAGACCGAGCAATTGTTTACGATCATACTGTATCTTGCAAAAGGATCTGCATTCAAGTCTTGCTTGGTTTCAGTTAACTAACATACTAAATAATAATAATAATAAAAAATGTTGTATATAAAGACACATTAATCCGCAATGGATTGCACCGTTACAATGTATATTTGTTTTAAAGTGTAGGTTGTTTTACAGAGATCCTCAGACTAAGGTAATGGATGCAGATGGCTCACCTCCTCCGCTCCTGGTGGATGTGCCTTATCCTTGGCATCTTTCTTGCCCTAAAAGACAAGAGAGACTAATATGTCACACTTCATGCAAATGGTACAGCTTAGTTACCGTGCATACAGGTACAATTTGTATACACACATACACATATGTATATCATGCTTTCTACAGAATGTAGCACTAAATAGTAGACTTTGTTTACTAAAAAACGGCAGACTTACCGCTGGTGCCTTTGCTGTAAAAGGACAAGAGCATAAACATTTATAAATTATTATTATTACATTAAGTATATTTTTTTAATAATCATTCATCTATATATTACTGTATTATGCTCCCTATCAACATGTATGGAAAAACATTCTAATATCTAAATAATTTGCACATTATAATCTTTGAATAACCACTAGTAGGCCTATTTTAAATAAACATTCTTACCTGGATCACTCATGATGTAGTTATAGATGATAACAGATAGGAATGAGAAGAAATACTGAAAGAGAAAAATAACATATTTTGCATGCAATTTTATTAAATCATTTTAAGCTACAGTGGATAACCCATGCAAAAGCAAATATCAATCAAACATAGCATGGCTAAAAATTGTGAAATATCAAAACAGGCCATACTTTGCCCACAAAAATTGTTGAGTGAATAATGTGTGTTTTGAGCCTGTTTATTATAGTACGCTGGTGAGTAGGTGTGGTGAGGGGGTGGTGGCCCGAAAAGGTGGGGTGGGGGGGGGGGGGGGGGGGGCTCAGTAGTCTTACACAACTCGTGAGTAAAAGCTGGTACTGGATAGGCTAAACATATCCGTCTGTGTGTTTATATTGGTAGACTGAACTGTACCTAAACTGAACTGGCCCCGATGATTACTCCCCTTGTTTGTTTTATCAGTATGCCAATATACGATGACTAAAGAGTATAAAAGCCAGGCCAGCTACAGCTCACATTAGCTTGGAATCGCTTTGGGAAAAGCTCATGCTTGGTATGATGAAGGAAACACCCCAAATATGTGGGCAGGATCACGCCTGCAGTTGCAAAAAGAATGCATCACCAGGTTTTAATTACAGCCTGTTTTATGTCCAATCTGATGCTGAGCATCAAACCACACAGTAGTCCGTGTGTGTGCTTAGTGCGCAGTCGTAGTGTGTGCCTAGTGCGTAGTTGTCCTGCAATGAACTTTACTGTCGTAATGTTACAACGTGAGGTTAACCGTGTCCAGTCCAAAACACACAGCAATGCATAGGCATATAGTCCTATGGGGGCTTAGTTTTATATAAAACAAAATAAACCACAAAAACAGAGAAAAACGGAATGTATTGGATGCTGTTAATAGCATGGAAGTAACAGTATGGAAGTTGGAGCTAATTCTCTCTCACTACAAAAACTATAACGACCTAAAATGGTCATGGAAAAACAAACATTTCTGATAATTTAATTAGTAATTATATTTAGAATCCAAATTTGATTTAGAAACCAGCTAAAGAGTAGCATTTTATTTTCCCATCCTAATAAAGACACGTGATGTTTAATTGCGCCATCTAGCGTAGAATAACGTAAATGAGAAAAGTATTTCAATTAGATCAAGTCAAGGTTAAGTTGGGTAGAGATTTCATTTTTTTGATAACAGCCAGTACACTATTTAGTGCAGTTATTTGTTTACAGCTTTTAGCACCGTCAATTTAATATAGCAAAATTAGCCACACGTGTACTTCTAGTTGAAACACTAATTCAAATTTTGCTTGATTTCAAAAACTTTGGTGAATGTCTCTTACCCAGGTAGGGGTCAAGCCAACCACAGCTAGCTAGGCTCAGAGTTAGCTCTCAGTCCTACATTCACATTACTTCCTAACGTTACTTGCTAGCTAACGGTAACTTAATATACATCAAACTTGTTAAATTATATTTTAAAACGGTTAAAACAGAAATATTCCAACATGTAGGCTAGTCATGCACGGCGTTTATTGGTTGCGATGTTCTGTGTCAGCTGAACAGTAATTCCTTTGAAGACTGATTCGGTCCAACCGTGATGGTGAAATTTCTAATCAACGCTTTTTCTGGTTTGTTCCTTCTCTGTAGCCAGCCAACTAGGCTGTGGGCCAAACGAGCTGGAGATGGGCACAATTCACCTACAACACGATGAAAACGGTAATGCAGAAGATGCACTGGACTACTACTACGACCCATCGAACTGCAACGAACACACAGTATGTCCATGCACGGTCTAGGTCCCAAATGTTGTACTTTAGAATGATAGGCCTAGAAATCTGTCATGGCCAGGTCTATCTTGTCAACACAATCTGAGTGGGAGTGAAATTTGCTGGCTAATGCGCACTCTTAAAAAATGTAAATGATTTCAAACTATGAGTATGCGTGTCAGTGAACCATGAGCTAAGTTTGTATGGTTCACTGATGTTGTATATAATCTTTTAGAAATGTTGGCTATGCAGTGGTAAGTGACTGCTTTAAAGCTAGAACATTGCGTTGCCGCTGTTGATTTAATTATCTATGAAAAGAAGCAATGTGTTTCAAGAGCAGTCTTGGAGGACAAGATTGTTCGGGGGGGACGGGGGGGGACGGGGGGGGGGGGGACGGGGGGGGACGGGACGGGGGGGGGACGGGGGGGGGGGGGGGACGGGGACGGGGACGGGGGGGGGGGGGGGGGACGCGGGCGCGGGCCTTCTTCAGTGTTAGAAGGGGATAGTCTCAAACACTATTCTCAACTTAAAAGTCTCACTTTGCATCCAGTCCACTAGAGTGACTCGGAGGGGCACTCTGCCTTTCTTTCTTCAGAGCAGTCTGTCCAGATCAGACTGTCTGCTGCATATCATTATGTGGCAGGGCTGGAGCAGACAGCCTGCCCAGTATGAGAAGGCGTGGGAACCCACAGGCTTACCCCCCTCTTACTCTCACTGCACCCCCAAGCTGCCCCCCCCCTCCCCCCTACATAATTTAACTAGTATGTTCTACGCTAGGGACAGGGGGTGGAAATGGACAGGGGGAGGGGGGGTGGGTGGGGGTGAAGGGTAATTTTAACTTAGTACCCCAGAGGGCGGGGGAGTGAGGCCGGACAGTGTGTTAAAGGGAGTGACTGAGAGAGGGTAGATAGAGGCCAGGACCAGTGCTCGCCTGTCCTTCAGGGGGGCTCTCGGTGTGGGTTGGAGGTGGGCTCCTTAGCTGGCAGCCCAGCTGTCTTCATTGTCAGAACGTCACGATGGGGAGCTGGGCACGCTGGAACCGGACCAGCTTCTAACACCGACATGGACACTGCCGTGAGTCCCTTCTCTCTCTCTCTCTCTCTCTCTCTCTCTCTCTCTCTCTCTCTCTCTCTCTCTCTCTCTCTCTCGTTCACTTTCCTTCTCCGACGGTCTGCCGTCGTTCCATCCCTCTCCCTTGCTCTTTGTCTGCCGGCTGTTCCGTCTAGGTGTGACGCTGTGTTTTTAGGTGGTTGAGCCCGGCTGTGGCGCGGATAGCTCTGCTTAACTGTGCGGTAAGCTGTCTGCGTGCTGCCTTGTCTACTGTAGCGGAGGTAGTGGCTAGCGGCTGGGGCTATATCTGTCAGTGAAGTGTTTGGTCCGTTCTCTTTCGCTACGCTCTCCCATGCTGGACTCCCAACTAAACTTAGCTGACGTCCTTCGTGGTGGAGTAGCTTACTCATCTTTCTCCCGACAGATGGGTGTACATGGCGTCAGAGGAAAGACGTTTGTTTGTTTGAACAACTGAGGATTTACTAGGGCAGCAGCATAGCTCTGTTAGAACCAGCCGTCAGCATTAGGACAGTGGCAGCCCCTCTGTGTGTGTCTGTTTGTCGCCAGGAATGTTAAGAAACCTCTTAAAGAGGCAGTACCGATCGCATGATGTTTTGGTAACGCAGACTTAGTCTCAAGAGATTAAAAGCGTCCATTAAAGTAATTGTGTTAATTTAGCATAAGAAGGGCAACCGTTTAGATTGTTGTAGTGTTAGGCTCAGATTAGGAAATGTAGGCACTTCCCTGTCTTCTTTTTGCCCACCTCTGACACCAAAACAACCCCTCCTACCAATCATTCATTCATTACCCACCATCACTAGTAAATCTGTTGCCAAACGAGAAGATTTTGCACAGGCTGGACCCTTGTTTGCCAAGATTAGCGGAAAACGAATACGGCCAATGTAAGACAAAATAACCTGCTGGTTAGTGTTCCAAATCCAAGGTGCAAATATTATGACGTGTGTGTGTGTGTGTGTGTGTGTGTGTGTGTGTGTGTGTGTGTGTGTGTGTGTGTGTGTGTGTGTGTGTGTGTGTGTGTGTGTGTGTGTGTGTGTGTGTGTGTGTGTGGGTGTGTGTGTGCGCGTGTGCGTGTGCGTGCGCGTGTGCGTGTGCGTGTCGTTGTGTTGGTGTGTGCGTCGTTGTGTGTGTGTGTGTGTGCGTCATTGTGTTAGTGTGTGTGTGTGTCGTTGTGTTAGTGTGTGCATGTCTGTTTACATTTTGTGAGTCTGTGTGTTTGCGGTGACTCATTGTTCTACTCTGATGGGAATGTAACACGGAGCAGCGAGTGTTCTGTATTGTACCACCCCCCTCCACCCCATCATACGATAATTAACAGACACAAGGCGTGTCAGTGGAAGCAGCCTAAACCTGTCTACCCGTAGCTGGTGTTTCTCAATACAATGGTTCTTCAAAGGCTGTCACCCTCTCATATGCCTGAGGCCACAACTGGTGCTGTCACACACACACACACACACACACACAAACACACACATACAAAGAGTGGTATTAAAACTGTGCCAGTAGTTGTTGTTGAAAATGTGTTTTACATCATGTTTTTCATCAAAAAAGCATTAAATTAGGCTCCTTGAAGGCAGCCTCACTTACTGTTGGAGCCCGCTTGCAGAGGGCTGGCAGCTGTCAAAGACAGCTAATGTTTTATTCTGTGTATATTTGGTAGTCTAATGCGAACCTAGCATTTCCATGTGTTTATGAGACAAGCAAGTTGGGAGGAACTTAGACTTAAAAAGAGTGGAAATAACATGCCTGTTCAATTGAACAGCGTCCAGTGGCAATTTGAGGTTTTCTATTGACCTATTAAAAAAGCTAACAGACACAGGAGCTACTGTTGCTTAGGTTGTTGCCGGTGACAACTAACTAGTCGGCAATGGATCGGTCGCCTTGGGAACCCCTAGCCTGAGTGAAGAGCCCCTGTTGTCGTATCAGTTGAAAGTGTTTAATCGTGTGACCTCAGCCATTGGTTTGAGGCGCCCGGTGGTTGAAGGTGTCGCTGTCCCTGGCCCCATCCTGTCCCAGTGGCTGTAGAAACCTAGTCAGGGGGATCCGGACGCGCCGGATAGATACTGGGCTTCAGGAGAAGACCAGGGTGTTGAGCCCCCCTCTCTTCCTCCTTCACTCCCGGGACAGAGACGGGGTGCACCAGACATTATGTGGGATACTGATTGTATTACCCACAAACGAAGGAAATAATAAGAAAATAAATTCAAAGTCAAATGCTCCAAAAGCAAAAGGCCGCAACGACAAATAGAAGATTTCGAGACAAAGGTCTAATTCACCTATTTATTCAAAACATACTGCTAAGGTTTCGGCCTGGTGACCTTCCTCAGACCCTAAGGAAATAAACCCAGTGGCTTTTATGTAATGCTAAACCGCCTGCTTTTCAGGAAGAGAACTAAGCCTGGCAGTCATTTTTAAAACAACAGAACAGTGGTTAACCATAGACGTCCTGTCGTTACGCCCTGAGTCATCGAGGGATAGAGTTGGGAAGGCAGTGAAAGGGGGAATTTAGACGTTCCTCTTGTCCCGTTGACGCCATCAGGATTGTTTGCATGCCCAACTAATTGCTCTCGCGGGGACACCCAGCCCAAAGCCTAATCCGGACTGCATCTCCGGGCCCTGCGTGCCTGTGTTTGTGTGAGGGCGTGGCCGCCTGTGAGTGCTGTGGGCACAGTGGCATCTTTATCCTGCAAGAAATTCTCACGAACTATCTGCCTGTCTGTCTGTCTGTCTGTCTGTCTGTCTGTCTGTCATGCATGAGTGCCTGCCTAGCTGTCTTGCCTACGTGTCGGTGGCTGAGCATGATGGTTGTTCTGGTGAATCTATTTTACCTGCTCACAGCTGGCCCTTGTGGTTGTCTCTTTAATTGCTCTGTGTTCTCTGGAGTTGTCTTCTAAGTATATAACAACATCATATTTTGAAACACATAGCATTAGAGTTTATTCCGTTGACCTTCTGCTCAAGGACTGGCTTTTTGCTCGGCATGGCTAACGTTGTTGCCATGAGACTACAGGAAGTTCAGCTGAAACGGTGTGTTTTACAGCGTAAAGTGAAATCCTTTTCGCGCTTTTGAGCCGGTGTAAAAAATAAAGGGTGAATCGCTGTCTTAGGGTACTGGTACTATTAGGACCATTAAGAAAAGAGCCCCATAACCCCGCCCCTAACCCTCCACCCCTCCAGGACACCGGCGCCATGCTGTCCAAGCGGGAGCAGAGGGACGAGGAGCTGGACCGGAGAATCGAGGCACTCCGCAGGAAGAACCAGGCCCTCATCAAGAGGTACCAGGTCAGTGGGTTGGCATGGAGACCGTGACTGGGGTCGGTGTGTTGGCATGGAGACTTTCACGGGTGAGCGACTGTGACATGTTGGCATTCAGACCGTTTCCAGTTCATCACGTTGGCACGGTGATGGTTGCGATGGGGAGAGGTCATGTGGTTGAAGGCCAGTATGTTGGCATGGGAGTGGTTGTAAGTGCCTCTGTGCCAGTCGCTATACGCACAGGGTTGCCACGTCAAGTGGGCCAGGATTGAGCTTGGTCAGAATCAACCCTCCCATATCGTATGAGGTCCAAACACGTTTTACTTTAATATCGTGTCATATTCAAACACTTACTTGGGATATTTGTTGTCGTGTTTGCAGCAGAGATAACCTCTGGACGTTTTGTTTCAGGAAGTAGAGGATGACAAGAAGAAAGCTGCAGCAGAGGGTGAGGGGAAGGGAGAGGAGGCTGAGGCTGTGCGGAGCAGCATGGGGCAGACGGAAGACCTCACCATCACCGTCAACAAGGTCAGCCGGGTAAGGCCGGGTGGGGTCGACGATGAGGACTGACCTATTGGCTGTGTATCACGGGGCTGTATTCACTCTCTGGGAACAGATCTAGTGTGGTTGGTCATGTCTGTAATAATGAATAACCACCCAATCCCTTTCCTTGTGAAGCAGGAGAAGAGGACGGTGGTCACCAAGTCAGGCAGCAGCAACTTAGGAGCCAGGGGAGATGGGCCTAAGCTAGGCTCTGGGCGAGGTAGCAGGAGGCAGCTGCTGGTCACCACGACGGGAAACAGCAACAAGGTAGCTCAGCTACTGTTATATTAAGTGTTTTGGTTTGTTTTGGTTTTCTTTGATTTAGTTTTACCGATGATGTTAATTGTCTGTTGTTCTTGCTGTTTGTGTCTCATTGTCTGTTGCCATGTTTGCGGTTGATCATGTAAAACGTCTTTGGGTTTTAGAAAAAACATTATATAAATTTACATAGTTTGGAATTGAGTGGTAGTCTGAATAAAATAGTGGTTGATATTTCTTTACCTGGATGTGTAACACATGTCCGGGCATTGAATTTGTTTTAGCATGGCCAGAGGGTGGTGAGTGAAACCCCACAAAAGTCCGGTCCCGCCCCCAAAGAGAGGAGCATTCTGATTGGTAATGGAGGGCAGCAAAGGGCGGAGTCAGGAGGGCGAAAGAAGCTGCCGGCTCCCCTGGTAACAAAGGTTGGTATGATGCAACACTGGCTAGCTTGGTAGTGTGCATTACAGTTCTAGCAAAACTAGAATTATCCTGCACTGTTTATCATACTGTAGTATGATAAAAACCCATGTTAGCCTTCTGTAGTGTTCTGGACATCGACTAGATAGTATCATTTAAAAGGTTAGCATGATTTAACACAGGGTAGCGTAGTATGATTCAAAAGGCTAACATCATTTAGCCTGAGTTGACATACAGTAGGTTACTTTTATTTAATCCAACACAGAATGACATGATAAGGTTGCACACCAGGTAGCACACTGCAGGAGGTTATTGCTGCGTTTGGGCACAGTGGTTTTTGGCATCGGCCATTTTAGCCAACAGGTAATGTTAACCATGTTGGAGGTTCAGAACAAGCCATAACCAACTACTTGCACCAGTTGCATTGTTTTGTGATGAAGGCTAAAAGACAAGTCAACCCATTAGCTTGCGTTAATGCCGTCAACCGTAATCGCTCCAGCGCCCCATTCGACCATGACAGCTGCTATCAAAGAAGGGGAGTGGCTGGGCCAGGGCGTTGCCAGGGAGACATGTCTGAGCAGTATGTAAAAACCAGACGGTACTGTGTGAGAGGGGCCGACCAGACAGATGTGTGTGTGTGTGTGTGTGTGTGTGTGTGTGTGTGTGTGTGTGTGTGTGTGTGTGTGTGTGTGTGTGTGTGTGTGTGTGTGTGTGTGTGTGGATCAGTACCTCTGAGGGATACCTTCATAGCCTTTGTATGAATTGCAACCTGTAGACCAGCGAGGGTCTCTTTTGGGTTCTAATCAGAGGCGCTGCCTACTTCTAAAACACAGACCTCTTCTCGTGTCTTCGTCAACAATAATACCGTCTGGGCTGCTACGATGTTGAAAAATATCTTTGTCATTTTGTAAGCGCACAAACACAGGCATCAGCGATTGGCAGTTCAGTGAAATGCTGTACAGACAGACACTACGAATCTCCAAGGCACACAGATCCTCTGCAACAGCTGCTAGAGCTTTGCATCTCGTCTAGCAATCCTACACACACACACACACACACACACACACACACACACACACACACGCACACACTGTCCCCTCCTCTTCACGGGCTGACTGCTTTGTATTTATGCAACGCTGTCTGCCGTGGGTGGCAGCATAGAGATTGGACATTGAGTGTGTGTGTGTGTGTGTGTGTGTGTGTGCGTCTCTGTTTACTTTTGTAAACAGCTAGCTCCCAGTGCAATCCCTCCCCTGTGGTAATAGCTGTTTGTCCTATGGTAATATTGGCATGTCTAATGAGGTGTTACTCTCCATAGTGGATACTGTCCCCTCTTGATGACATCACTCTTTGCATGGGAAGTTAGAGGATGTGGATGGAGAAAGGATGAGAAGAATCAACAGAAGGAGAGCGAGAGGGGCAGAAGGAGACAGATTGAGAGAAAGTGCAAAGTTTTTTTTCGTTTGGTCTCTCTCCCTCTTCTCATTACCATTCCGCTTCTCCAGCTGAAAGGCCTCCTTCCAAACGCTCTGTTCTATGCTGGCCCAGGGCCAAGAACAGGGGACGGAGGGGGTTTGTGGGAAAGAGAGCTACTTCTTTTGTCTTTGTGTGTGGTTGTGCATTTTATGCGCCCCTCTAACTATTTGAATGTGTCGGATGTAAGTCGACACCCCATGAAGACCAGCAGTCTTTGAACCAGCAATGTCTACACAGTCTACCCTAGGCTCGCTGCCATGGCAACGGCCATCGCCAATCACGGTTGAGCATCGCACAACCCAAAGTCAGCTTGTGAGGGCAACCGACGAGAACCATCTTGAAGTTTGCGCTGTCCGCCACGGATGCTGCAAGGCCACTAGGTGGCAGTGTTTGCCAGTTGACTGAGCTAACTGGCTGAAGCAGCAGATGGGACCTTTACTGAAGGGTGTGGAAGGAATAAGTTAACCTTCCTAACACTGATGTTGTGATGTTGATGTTTCTGTCCCAGGAGGTCAGGCAGCTCCAGAGACAGACTGAGGAGAACTACTGGCTCTCCGAGTACGAGCAATATTACAAGGTACACTTGTGCAAGTTCACTTGCAAACACTCTAAACACTTGAATAGATACTAGACTCGTATGGCCTTTTAAACAGAAGACTGTGTTGATGCTTGGTGCTTAATGTTCATTGGGATGTACATTCAGGTTTTGTATATGTTCCGAATGTGCATATGAAAAAGCAACTAGACTGAGATTATTCAGAGTGAAGACAGTGAGTTTTACAGTAAATTGATAGAAAGCCGTCACTGAATTGATGGTCGGCCGATTAACGAATCAACTGCCCTTTCACCTTTTGGTGCGGGAAATGTCTAGCATTATGTAGGAAATCATTGGCATCTAAGACCCATAACAATCTAGCCCTTACAAGGGGATTACGTTTGTAGAATCCAGTTGTCCATGCTGCCTATCCGAGGACGGCATTTTTGCAGCTAGCCTAATCAGAGGCATGTGCTGTGTCGCTATTGGAGATGGACTCTTATCAGAAGGACTGCCCCTCCAAGCCTACATCGAAGGTTCTGTTCAGGCAGGAAATGGAAGGCAGTGTGCTAATTAACAAATTAGTTGAGTGAAGTGGGGGGGGGGGGGGGGGGGGGCAGTGCAGCAGGAGGCAGCCTGTCGGAACATGTGAGGCGTGTCCTCCCTGGGGGCCCGTGGAGTGGTCCACGCATAACACAAACATAACATCTCTCTCTGTCTTTCTGTCTCTTTCACTCACTCACTCACTCACACTCACTCACTCACTCACTCACTCACTCAAATGTTAAGTCATGTCTTTTGTGTTTTCTGGATCCCTCTGAACTCAATAAGGAAACCCATAGGGTTACAAAGGGAATTTATTATTATTATTTTTTGAATAAACGACAAACCTTTTAGGATACACTCACACCACAAGCCTTAAGAACTGCAGTGTCAGTCGGAATATGTCCAGTCATACTCCTATTACTCCATACTGACGTAGAGGAAGAGACGCACTGTACAGTGGAGGTGATGTCATGCATCCTCAACCTTTCTTTTTCATCCAGGACTCTGAGCAGCAGCCCGGCCACCAGCCCCTTCCTACCCAGGAGCCAGGCCCCGCCAGCCCCCCTCCAGCCGACCTTATCCTCATCTCCTCCGAGGAGCACCAGGAGTACCTGCGCTGGAAGAAGGAGCGGGAGGCCATTGACCGGGAGCGCGTGGCGCGTCACATGAACTCCCAGGGTCAATGGCGGCGAGCCTGGGACGTGGACAAAACCGAGTACATGTAAGCCGCCGCCCGTCCGCCCCACCCTCCTCCATCTCCTGGGCCATAGTCACTGCCATGCCTCTAACCTCCGTTTGCTGTGTTCAACCATCATGGCCTCCATTTTATTTTTCTGCATGTTTTGCCTGCCGAGTCTGTGATTCGTATTATGTATTATGTGTGCATGGTTAAGTGCTCCGTTTGCATTTTGTTATTCATTTCATGTTCCAATTATAAAAGAAGAAGAAGCTGTTTGTGGAGTGTTTGTTTCTTATGTCCCCTCGATAGTAACTGGTATAGGCCAGCTCACACATTGCAGTGCTAACAACTCAACCACTGCTTGTCTTATTATGAGTATGGTTTCGTATCTAACCTCACGATCCAATCATCTGTGTTGTTTCTGAGCATATTAACCAATCACTCGCATCCTCCCGGACCTCATTAACCAATCGTCGGGGTTCTGTTACACCCTCTAAACAGTTGTTTGCCAATGGAAGGATCTTAGAGATTGGAGAGGAGGAGTTTGAGGCCTCGCTATGCCGGAAAGTAATCCCTGGTTACATTTAGTTTGCAAAAGGTTTAGGTTCTAGCTGCAGGGCGGATATCAACATACAAGTGCTGTGCTAACTGAAATGTGTGTGTGTGTGTGTGTGTATGTATATATATATATATATATATATATATATATATATATATATATATATATTCATATTCTATGCATTTTCCCTGTGGTTGCTTTGTGCTGTGGCCCCACCCTATCTTTTCCCATGCCTATTTTACTGACATCATACTGTCACAAGACTCCACCAGGTCTCAAACCACAGACTCCAACTCACTTAGGTGATCTTGTCACAATGCTGTCAGGAGTTTCACTGAGTAGTAATATTAGATTAGAAGAGATATTTGTTCCAGAGTAGGACAGTATGTTTTACGAGCATTCCTCATAGTTTTTTGGGCATTCCTCTGGGAGAACAACTTGTTCACTCAAGGGGGCTCAGTGAGACAAAGCCAGGTCTTCCAGCCCTCACACAACTTTCAAATAAACAATTATTGATTAATTAAATAATTAAATAATTCTTGTATTTTACACCCATCCCTGATAAATCTTCTAGACAGCTTCTCAATGATGTTACTATAATGTCGACTTTTAAACAGCAGCATCCTCACGGCTGTGCTCGGTATCTTCTCACTGTGCACGAGTCTATCGATAGGTACGTGTTTAAAGTATTTTTCTGTCGGTGGAAACAAGTTATCTCTTGGACATTCTCCTCTCATCCCACTGACACTCGTTTCCGCATGATTTGTAAAACCTCTATAAACAGCTGCATCACCATAGCTCCTCAGTGGCAGTCGTTACAGCAATGTTCTGTTTAGAAGAAGCGTCCAGCTTTAAAGAGTCCAGGGACTGGCCTATTTTAAGCCGACGCTGGAATGCCTTGCCTTTTTTGGAGAGGTTTAAAAAAAGGCCCCTGGAGACAGAAGAGGAAATGTTTTCAGTTTAGATGTTGTAAATGATTGTTTAGAGAGAAGTCGCAACCAGACCGAACAGCTCTTTTCTGCTCACCTTAGGTGGCTATGGCAGCGGTAACTAACGCCCTGTGGAATCATAACCCATTGAATCTATAACATTCAGTCTGTGGACCCCAATAGAACCCTGAAGCATTAGCCAGGCATCCTGTTATTAAAAGAATTACCCAGTGGAATCCCATACTGAAAATAACTAGCTGTGTTCTGTGAACAAAATGTCTGGCCTCAGGTTTCCCAAGCGGGACCACGACGTGGCTGTCAAAGGTGAGACACTTTGGATACATTTAGAAAAAAATGACATCTTAACTGGCTTCCAACCGATCTCCTCTGGCAGATGATTGGATCTGACGTGTCTGCTTCTAATCTACAGGTGGAAAACCCGTGCGGAGAGGACAGCACAAATCTGGTACTGATCAACGGGGTAGGTCCGAATAACACACCGCTGAACTCGGGGATGTGATGGTACTAAGGAAGGTGTTTCTCAATGGGAATCAATTGTAATGGTGACCTGTGCTTCTTTAATAAAGACGCTAAAGTTAGTCTGGGCCTTTCTTAACCTCGACTACACAATTGATTAAGCAACAACAGCCCTGCAGGGGGAATATTTGACTGATAATAGACAAAAATCTCCACATTAATATCCCTCATTAACGAGCTATAGGAGTTTATTTATCAATATAAAATGTGCAATGTCATGTTCGTAAAGAAGCCTGTTTTATTTCAAAGCTTTTTCCTTTCCTTAGCCCACGAGCCGAAGGCTAGAGAGAAGGGAGAGCGTGGAGTCAAAACCGCCTCGTCACCAGGAAATGACCAAGGAGTCAAAACCGCCTCAACGACTACCTGTGACCAAAGAGGCAAAACGACATCAATGCCTGGAAATGGCCAAGGAGTCAAACCTGTTCCGACAGTCAGGGGAGGCCGCGGCGTTAAAAAGGCTCTGGTGACCAGTGGTAGCAAGGCTCAGGGCAAGGACCGACTAACCGGCAGGGCCCGAAGGTAAACCCTCCCTCATACACCCACTTCATGTATTAATTTAGTAATGACTACACCGTTTAGCTCAGGTCATTGAGTGCTGAACAGAGCGTGTTGTTGGCTTGCATTATCAGGTGGGACGCAGCAGAGGAAGGAGATTCCCCAGAGGTCAGAAAGCACGACAGCATGGCTTTGATCAGATCGTAGATGTTCATGACCCAGCTTTATATGTCTGTGGTTTATGTGTGGGCATTCAGTAGGTTGTACTGTGTGTTCACCATGAGAGTGTAGAGTTGATTATGATGTTATTTAATTAGGTATAGACTGTGTGTTTATGCATTCATTGTGTTCGGTAATGTGTTGATTATTTTTATAGTTTTGTCATGGTAGGTTTGTTATGTTGTGTATTTCTAGATGTGTGTGTGTGTGTGTCTTTTTGATGGGTGTGCTTTTGTCTACCCCTCCCCCCCCCACACACACACACACACCCCTCTCCCAGACCTCCGAGCCCAGTCTGGAGGCGTTCCTGGAAGAGTTGGATGCCTTGACCAACACAGTGGCCCACTCACAGCAGAAACAACCCTCCCCAGAATCTGCTGCCTCGGGGCCCGGCCCAAATATGGTCCGAGTGGCCGGCGCTGAAAATGAGGTCCAGCACGCCAGACCGAAGAGGGAGAGCTCGTCTCCTGGAGGAACCGAGAAAAAAGTCAGGTTCTCGGAGGAGTTGATTCAGGTGGGTCCGGTCCATAACTCCACCCACCCCCCGCCCCACAGTTCCAGCCCGCAGAAAAGTTCCTCACCTAGTCTAACCAACCATGAGTTAGAGGGGATACAGAGCCTGGAGGACCAGGAGGGCAAACCTGTCCCCGAAGCCCAACAGAGGAGCTCCTCCCAGGGGCAAACTCCGCGACCGCACACCGATGGAGTTCCTGGTTCTTCCGGTTCGGATGACGGAGAGATTCATCCCGGCCCCAGCCTCAGTTCACCTCCCCAGGGGACGGCCTGTCCCGAGTCAGAAAAGACCCCAGACGACGGCCTGCTTCCTCACATTGAGTCCGAACCGGACCCTCCTCCGCCTCCTGTGAGGCTAGCAGAACCAAGAGCAGTCTTAGTAGAACCAGCAGAGCCAGTCCTGAGCACCAGCAGTGGCACCGGAACTAAGGGTACAACAATAGTCCTGTGTTTGTTGTGTTTTCAGCCATGTTAGGCTTGATTTGAACTGTGATTTGGTCTTTGTTTTGCGTCGAGGCCAGGCCATCTTTCTGAGCAGTTTAATGGAATGTGTGGCCGCAAACTTAATGTCGAACCTCTTTCAGATGCACTGCTCGACTCCGCTCAGGAGGCGGAACACACAGCACCAGCACACAGCACCAGCCCTGGCCAGGTCAGTAAACCCAGCACACCTCATGCTGTGCCTCCGGGCGGTCATTACATTGATTGACCGATTTAAAACAGGATGAGGAAGGAAGGATGTATGTCGATTGCGAGAGAAAAAATGGCTGGGATGGACGGAAGAAAAAGAAGTAGAAGATAGAGGGACTGAAAGAGAGATAAGCAGCGGGACGGAAGGACGGGTGGCTGGATAAATTAGCTGGAGAGAATAAATGGAGAATTGATGTATGGCGGTAATGTGGAGAGACGGAGCTCAGCTCGCTGGTGTGAGAGACGGCAGAGTGGATCTGCATTGCAGATGTGAGCTGTTTAAGTTCAGGCTCGCTAGCAGAGCTGAAGGGGAGTACAAATAGCCTGTTCATCTCCTTCACCACCACCACCACCACAATGCATTACCGCCCACCCACACCACCACATGAATTATGGACGAGCCTGATTGCCTCACTCACAGCTAACAGCGGATCGTTTAAACCCCGTAATATGATCTGTTTTGTGTTTTCTTTTTTTTTTTTTTTCTTCTCAGGTCTGAGAGAATGGCGGGACAACTTCTGCACACAAGAGAACCAGGCCTTGCTGTTCATTTTAGTATCCGTGGTACTGGAGCCATGTTGATTTTAGTGCTACCTGCGTTAGCACATTGTCAAAGTGCGATGCTCTGGAGATCAGAGATGGACAACAAGAGAGTTTGGAGCATCTTCCGTGTTTGAAAAATACTCCACACTACGCTACAAGCACTTTATTCTTTTGAAGCCCTAAGTACTGCCTCATCATGTGTTATTAAAACGACAAACCTGTATGGAATGTCCTTGTTTACATATGTCAGTACATCGGAAGGCAGATGTCGTGTTAGGGGTCATTTTTCAGCCGTTGAGTTTAGTGAGCTAGCCTAACCGCAAACTGATGGCCACAATAGACGGGCCTTAAAAAAATGCACCCCTGACCTAAAAATGTGCCTGACCAAGCCTTAGTGGTCATTTCAACAATATGATGAAACCAGCATTATATGCTGAATAATGACAGTGCCACGCCTTTAGTTCAGCACTGTTAGCTGAGGAAAATGGCATCTGTTTGACCTGCTCTGCTCAGCCACAGAGCTGAATCTATCTATCTATCTATCTATCTATCTATCTATCTATCTATCTATCTATCTATCTATCTATCTATCTATCTATCTATCTATCTATCTATCTATCTATCTATCTATCTCTCTCTCTCTCTCTCTCTCTCTCTCTCTCTCTCTCTCTCTCTCTCTCTCTCTCTCTCTCTCTCTCTCTCTCTCTCTCTCTCTCTCTCTCTCTCTCTCTCTCTCTCTCTCTCTCTCTCTCTCTCTCTCTCTCTCTCTCTCTCTCTCTCTCTCTCTCTCTCTCTCTCTCTCTCTCTCTCTCTCTCTCTCTCTCTCTCTCTCTCTCTCTCTCTCTCTCTCTCTCTCTCTCTCTCTCTCTCTCTCTCTCTCTCTATAATGTGTGTATATGTTAAGCCGTTCAGAGCAAGAGTGTAGAATCAGAATCTGTGTTCCCTTCCAGAGGATCATTAAGGCTGGACTAGTGATCATTGATCGTAGATTTGCACTCCTCTAACCAATAAATGCTTGCCTTTTTCATTTTGGGTTCAGTGAACGCAAGCCTCTTCCTGAAGGATCATTAACATGTGCTTAGAAAATGGTGCGCAAGTGCTTCATGGTTTTTGAGCTGCGTAGGCCCGTCCATCACAGTAGTATGCAGCCTGAAATTCTCGATGGCTCTTGCTCGATAATGAGAAAAGTCATAAGATAATATGTTGAAATAACCTTGGGGGGATTGTGTGCGAAGGACTTGAAGGTTTAAATGGGCTGGTATCCCACTTCAGCTCACTTCCAGAGTGTCCCGCTTAGATTGTTAGAAGCTTGTCGTGCCTTTCATCATTTGCCGATACTGAAGGACTAGATTGCATTAGCTTTCTCAGTTTCCTGGGTTGACTTCATCACACTGTTGGATGTTGTTGTAGTTTAAAACAATGCGTGCCCAATAAAAGGGGCTGCTTTCTTTCTGTACCGTGTATGGGAGTGACCTGAAGTAATTTCTTATTTATTTCGATTGTTGGTGTGTCAGCAAAGCACTTTTATGTTTTCTCTGTAGATTACTATTGGAGTAGTAGTCAGTGGTGTACAATATATTCTCGATTTAAACGGTTAAGTTCATATCAATAACAGTGTGTCGGTGTGAGGAGTGTACTAACCTGAAAACCCCTGAGAAATAGGAGTGTTGGTTGTGGGGTTGACCTACTAGTTTCTAAGGAGCAGGTTGTCCACCCTACACAAGTGAATAATTCATGAAGTACTTCCTTTTTTTCCGGCCCCTTAAAACCTTGTAGGGATGAGAGACAACAGGTAAGAAGGGTGAAAGGATGACCGCGAAGGAGAGAGGAAAGTGAATGTTTATTTAGACAGGAAGGAAGGGAAGGAACAGTTTTAGGGAGAGACGGTGGAGATGGTGTGTATTAAGACCATTGTGAGGAGGAGAGGGAGACATGGGAGAGAAGGATTTTTTTTATAAGACAGTGGGAAGGACAAGTTGGAAACGGGGAAGATCTATTAGACTTTCCATCCAACAATAGGATTAGTCAGGTGCAACAGAGAAGGGGTTTACAACGGGAAATTGATGTCAATTATTCCACCTGGAATATGATCTATCTGTTCTATTCTATTGTATCCTAAGCTATTCTATGTAATGTTTCTTAGTTTGAGTAGAGGTTTTGCTGTAGCCGTGCCGACTCAGTCCGCGTTCTGCCCTGATCAGTGATGGATCTGGTTTATTTATGTGAAGCACTTATGATTTCTTCATTGATTAGAGATTGTGTGTGTTTGTGTTCCATGGTTTTTGCAACCTTAGAAGGTCTGTTTTATGGACACTATAGAAATGTCCCTCTTTCGTATGTACTGTATTGTACCAGTGTTATGTTCTAAGAGATCTAGTCTCAGCCAACAACAATAAAGGTTTTTCTGTTTAAAAACGGTTGTTTTTTTATTTGACCAGTATTACATCCATGTGCATCCGAGCTTGCTCTTTGTTTGAACTAATTGGGAATTAGTTTTAATTAATTGGGAATTTATTTTTCTATTTTTTTTACTGATACTCTTTCTCTCCATCTCTCTCTTTCTCTCTCTCTCTCTCTCTCTCTCTCTCTCTCTCTCTCTCTCTCAGTCTCTTTGTGTCTGACTGCACCTTACATCCATGTGCATCCGAGCTTGCTCTTTGTTTGAACTAATTGGGTATTTGTTTTAATTCATTTGGAATTTATTTTTCTCTTTTTTACTGATACTCTTTCTCTCCATCTCTCTTTCTCTCTCTCTCTCTCTCTCTCTCTCTCTCAGTCTCTTTGTGTCTGACTGCACCTGTGTCTTGAGCTCACGTCCCAGGTGTCTGTTGTGCATCTCTGGTCTCGTTTTTTTCTTCTTCTCTGCTTCCAATCCTTCAGAGACAGCCAGGCGTGAGAAGAGCAGCTCAGACTGCGGGTGAGCCTGATGGAGAGCACCCGTGATGGTTGACACGATGTCTTAAAAAAAAAAAAAAACACCCAAAAAAGAACCCTGTCCGGCAGAGGTGCCTGTTAGCAGAGCTGCTGGATACTGATCTGAGGAGCTGTGTAAGTGGAGCAGAGCTCCAGACGTCGCCCCTCTGGTCTCCCTCGGGGGCGCGGCACTTTGCTCTGATTAATTTCAGATGGCCTCTCCGCGGGCCTGTTGTGATGGATACCGCCACCCCTCCCTGAGCACCAGGCACTCCCGGGAGAGGGCTCTTTAATTATCTTTCCAGGGCAGCTGTATCAGGGCCTGGTTCAACGGCTCGGCCGTGCTGTGTTATTCCCTGGCTCTGTCCTCCCAAATCACACGCAAGTTGTCCTACGGTTGCATGAAAAGCTTTTAGATAGATGTTATAGTTTTTGAATGGGCCCTTGACTCACTGAGTGGACTCACCCAACATTTGTAGAGACAATTTGGCTAGATTACCTACCCCATAATCATCAGGTAATGCTGCGTCTTACAAGTAGTTAAACGTCCCACAAGCATGAACTCGATTTTGGAAAGTTTTGATATTGGGGTTAAGTATCCATTCAAAGCCATTTCTACCTTGAGTGTCATGAAAGGCTTCCTGAAATATAATGTATTATTATTATTATTATTATTATTAATAATAATAACAAAGCCCAGTTATTAGTGTATGAAAATAAGGCCCCATTGCTGTTACTGCCTATTCAGTTGTCTGATACTACCAGGTGTCATATATTACAGGTTCAAGAACTTGCTACCACTGTGGTAAATCTGCACCATATTTCTGGAACGACTTCCGAGGGATTATGAATTCTGCCTCTTCGTACAGCAGCAGCAGTTGACTGTCATCACACAGGCTTTGCCGTGACAAAAAGCCAAGACAGTTTTTTTTATTTGTGACAGCTCCCTGCCTGTGAGCCAGCCTGTCACCACGACGATGCTGTTGTCGCAGCCAACGCCAGGTATGAACCTTTTTCCTCCACGACTGGAGCTCTGCCTTGTCAGACACCGCCAGACTCGCCTTGCTGCTGGCCTGTCAGACAAGGAATATCAACTGTTAAATCTGTGTCAAAGGAAACCTTCCAAGGCGCTCTGGGGGACGCACTGCCACCAACCATCTCTGTAGTTGAAGGAAACGGAGCCCTGGTGAGAGACTGCAGAGAGACGCTGTCACCATCGGACAGCGAGTGTCGGATGAACTCCTGTGGCCTGCTGGTTTAAGTAACGTGTGTTCAGCTCAATTAGGATTTTCCACTCAAGCTCTGTGGCTGGTAAAGCACTTATGAATATTTGCCTCGGTACTCCTGCCAATGTCATTTTAATGATAGAGGGGATTGGTCTAAACCTTCTGGGTTTGTGACACTGGTATTTAACCGTTGGTTACATGCTGCTGGGTACAAAGGATAGGTCTTAACCCCTGGCCTTAGATGTTTTTTTTTTTAGAAAAGACGGTTTGGATGTCGTTTCCGTCGAGACAGGGGGCCTTTGACACCTCTGTGTCCCTACTGAGCGTGTGCGTCATTGCTCTGCCTTTATATGGGCCAGGATGTCACAGCCCCGCCCCAGCAGCTGGTCTGTTGGAACAACAGTTTACAGTAGCCTGGCCTGCTCGCTCCTTCACAGCTCAGCTCTCAGTATCTCCTGTGTGCCTTTGTGTGTGTGGAAGGGAGAGAGAGAGAGAGAGAGAGAGAGAGAGAGAGAGAGAGAGAGAGAGAGATAACATTTCGCCCTTTTACCCCTTAGTATTTTCATCAAGGGACTGAACAATGTTGACAGACAATCACCTGGTACCTGTGGCGCTTGCTATGTGTCACTGTAAGACATATTATGTCATGTTCACAGTCATAACCCAGAGTGCATACTACGGCTGAGGCTTATTGCCATAGCATTATGGTGTTAGGGTGCTGTTTACTGGAGCTTCTCTTTTAATCACAAACATGTCTCAGGGTAACTTGACGACCCCGCCTGGGTTTTTTCCTTGATTGATGGATCATTTATCTCTGTCATATCCTCCATCTCTGGAAAAGCCGTAAAAGAACTGGCTTTGTGTTTGTTGTTTAATTTCCCCTCCAGCCTTCATATAAATAATGAATAACTCAATAATTTATTGAAGTTATTATAAGTTAAGTTATTTAACACGTTTATGTTCTTTTTTTTGTTTCCAAGCTTTCAGGAGGAGGACTCAACCGCGATGTGTGTGTGTGTGTGTGTGTGTGTGTGTGTGTGTGTGTGTGTGTGTGTGTGTGTGTGTGTGATGAACATGGGCCGGTGACGACAGGAAGGGATGGGACACGGTAGTTCGGCTGTCAATCATCCAGTAGTTCGTTTTTAAACCCTCCCTGCTCGACGCTTTGTCTACAGGTAGCAACTCCTTGAGGGCTTCAAGCTTCTAGTGTGGGACGCCTGTTGGTTAAACAGAGGCAGGTGTTCTTCACTATATCTCCTACAGTGTAACTGCAGAGACACACACACACGTTAAAAAAAAATCCAGACTAAACTTGATGCACAGCCGTCTACAAAGGTGCACACAGGCTACAGCAGAGGCTAAAACAGCTGCACAAAACTCAACACAATTATGAAAAGCCTCGATCAGAAGCAATCTACGCAGGTAAACACAGGCTACGACAAAGGTTAAAGTAATCTCTAAACTGTTCCACCCAACTATACAAAGCCTCAATAATCCCAACCATCAACAGAGGCAGGCACAGCCTGCACACAGCCCCACCAAACTTTCTACCCATCGCTCTCCAGCAGCCTCGCAAGCAGGCCAGTATAAATAGCAGCGAGCTCTATTGTGTAATCTCAGATCTTCCTGTTCTTTTGCAGTGCAACAACATGGTCCCGGATCAATAGTCCACCCTCGCGCCCTACTCAACGAGAAAACACATGGCCCGGCCTCGCTCTCGCTAGCTGGAAAACACACCGCCGGTCAGATTTGTCTCTGTGAGAAAACACACGCAACTTCACACACGCACACACACGCACACACACGCACACACACACACACGCACACACACACACACACACACACACACACACACACACACACACACACGCACACACGCACACACACACACACGCACGCACAGCGACTGCTGTTTGGCTCTAGCAAGCTTGCTTGTATTGATGCCTTTATACAGTACAAAGCTTAACTTTACTGTAGCTTGGTTTTTTTTTTTTTTTTTTTTTTGTTTGATATGCCACAGGCTAAGCCCAAGCCTGACTCGCTTGCTGTGGTAGAAAAATAAACACACACTGCTGTCTGGCTCTTGGTAAGTTGAAAGCATTTACAGTACATTGGGCTGCTTGGCTTTTCCTCTATTACTCCGTTCAACCCCTTTTTCTCAGGGGACTACTAAACAAGGGCTCCCTTTAGCCTTTAGGCCAACAAGCAGTCAGCCTAAAGGGACACAACGTTATTCATTTTGTTGGATAAGAAGTTTGCGTCCACAACGCCTAAACCCCCTTTTTTATAATAACTTTTACACCACAAAACAAAACAAAAAATAAAGCTTATGACTAAGAAAGAACGAGTTGTGAGCGAAGAAAAATAGATCACTTTTTTGTTTTTTTGATGGTTGGAAGGCAGCCCAGTTCTATAATCTGGAGAGAAGATAAGGCTTGCAAAAAAGCTTGTCAACTGACTGCTCTTTGTGTTCACATAACTGGTAGGATTGTAGTCAGCTCATCCTAATAACATTTAATCAAAAGAGTATGTGGACGTCATGGAGGCAATTTGAACATATTCTGATATAATAATTTAACAACAGAGTTTTGGTATCCTATTTATTTCTTATTAATAATGCAAATAAAGTCATTCAAGATAGTTTTTTCTGTATATTTGTAAAAGGCTATACATATAATGTAAATATTTGGTACATGATTTTATACTTTTTATTATGATATTGTCTTGCATGTTACAAATCAGAACAACTTGGCTAAATGTTGGACAAAGATGTGTTTATTGAGGTGATATAGACCTACTGTAGTCTTCATAAAAATCTATTAGCACTAGTTCATCTAGGCCAGAGATGTACAGTATGCCCGCCCTATGTACATGACCAAATACACTGTACATTTACATGGTTATATGCACATACCTGAGCTCAACTCAACGATAATACAGGCTCCCTTACGGCAGGAATCCAGATTATACCCTAACAAGAAAATATAGTCTGTATGTGAAACTAAAAGAGTCCTATGTGAAACTTCATGTCCATCCCATTGAATAGCCCAGCTGTTGATTGGATGACGCCCTACAGGGTGGGGTAGGATATTGTTGGCTGCTAGGCAACTCATCATTTATGTCCTGCAAATCAAGAGAACATGTACTTCTGTATGCTAACGTATTGTCCTTAGACCTACAACCAGAAGCTGCCTAAAATAAAAGTGACACATATTATTAGAATTTGTTAAGGCATAACAAAAAACGCATAGTTGACGGTAAAAAACAGCAGTATTCCTTTGGAACAGGGGAGTCTCATTTGTCAGCTGTCTGTCAGGGATTCGGAATCTTATAGCCCAGCCCAGAGTTTTCCAAAAGTGGGGTCCACGGTGCCCATGGGGACTGAGAGGGCAGCTCAGCTGGTCGATGGTAGTTCTAAGTCAACATAGTTGAATGTCACTATTATTTCACCTATTCTATCGAGCAACATACTAGTTGTTTGTGAGAAATGTTGCCTGTACCAGACAAAATTAACAAAATAAAGGCTAGAGTAATAAAAGTAAAGAAATGCCTAATTAAAAATGGCTTATTTGGAAAATTGTCTCAGGTGAGCCACAACTAAAGTTTTATAAACACTTCTGTATCCGACTCGCGGCATTGAATCTCAAACACTCTCTCTTATATTCCGATTTAGTACAGTCTATACAATTAAAAGGCCCAGTTTGCTCCAGTCTATTATAAAAAAAAAAAAAAACAGGTCGGTCAGTTTTGGTCTTCTATGCGCTGGTCGTGGCTCGGTGCGGAGGTGGTTTTGCTGTTGGAGGGAGAGACGGCATCATCTGTGTTGGGTTTATCTTTATTAGTGGTAGGGACCGGTTGCTGTGCCTCCCTTTCTTTGCTATCAGCTTGAGGTGAGCCATGGGGCACGTTGTTCAACGCACTGGTGATGCTCCGAGATGCGTCCATGTCTCTTTCCGTTGGATCCTCCCAGTGAAACGCCTGGCTCCGCGGCTGAATGAGCAGCCTTGTGTCGTTGAAAGATACCAGGCCTGCATTCGTTGAGTTCGAGTCTGTACCGTCAATGTTGCTTGAGATATTAGCTGAGATGTTAGCAGGGGGTGTGACGACCCCGTTTAGCCCTGGCCTTCCCGCGTTCGATGATGCGCTCGTCGGCTTCCAGATGAGACTGTAGTAAACGGCCAATATGATGGCTGCCAGAGACACAGACAACACATAGGCGAACACAGTGGCTAATCTCACCCATTTTTTGTTGGTCTTCGCAGCCATCTTGGCCTTTTTATCCCCCGTGTAAGTAGCAGGTTTGCCCCTCTCCATATTGGGCATGAAGTCCCTCTCTCTCATGTTGCCCCTGTTTTTGCCTCGATGCTCCACCGCCCCGTCCGTCTTGATGCTTTGTTATCCCCGGTCCAAGAGAACAGTTAGCTTTTCAAAGTGATGCTGAGGCTTACGCGGCACCCTCAGCCCTTCAGACTATGCAGGCTATCTGTTGAGCAGCTCTGGGTCTATTGATTTGTATTAAGATAATTTATCTCATACTGAAGAACGCGTTGTATTCGGTATCCAGTGCCCCACTGCGCTTCACCATCATGGATGAAACATCTCCTGGATTGTTGCGCGCCTCAGCATGCACCAGTAAGACTAATGTTTATCCCAGACGACCATTCCTTAGAGAACTGCCACTGCCAGTAACGTAACTCCTTCAGCAAGTCCGCAGAGGAAGATTCAATGTAATTTATTAAAACGGTAAGATCATACGTTATGCCCACTGTCTGTTTCATCCAGTAAATGAAGCGGCTGGATCAACTAAAAATACGGTCGAGGAGGCAGGGAGTTTCTTAAAGGAGCAGAAAACAGTAGCCCACATGACGCAGCTGCGCAGTCTCTGTTCTCATTACATTTGCTGAAATGATATAGCCCCTTACATCACATGTTGATAAATACCGATTATGTAATGATCTTTGCCAACCATGGCTTTCGCTATGATTATAATTCAGGTGATTGGACACTATAAAATCTGTTGATGGAATACTATAATTACTAGGAAGTTGCACAATCTATAGTGTAACCTACAATCTGTCTTTCTTGCTGCAGGCCGGTGACCTCCTTGCAACACAGACGCGACCCCGTGGCCTAGGGGAGATTGCAGTTCATTTCAGAACCATGGACAGCGTCAGCGGCGGGGCTTGCGCTCTAATTGCCGCGTGGTCTCTTTATCTTGCCGCACCCACTGGAGACAGGTGTGACCGTGTCCGAGTACACAACAAACAAAGCTTTTCCTTGAAGTTATGTCTGAAGTAATTTACTAAATAAGAACGAACATATAATGTCACCGAGGTCTGGGATTTGACAGTTGCATTTTTCACCCCCCCAATTATTATTTTTTTTATTTGAAATGGTCTCATCCTTGTCCTGCCCTCCGTACTCCTATTTGCGTAACATATTGGTGTTGAGGTGTATTTGTTATTCAAACGACAGGAGTTATCTGCAAGCCTGTAAAACAGCAATCAGTGCCCCATATCTATGAAAATACTTTTTATCTGCTAAACTGTAGGCTATACCAATAAACCATCATCATATATGAGGATTTGCAAACGTATCACATAATTCCAGCAGCATTTAAATCATCTGTTCAATAATGTTTCTGTAAAGGCCTACTTTGAAAAAAATTTAAGAGGCACAGCGTGCTCAGCTCATGATTAGAACTTGAAGAATGGGTGCTGGATCCTATGATATCCCATTATGATAAAGACAAACTAGAACAGCACTCCAAATATAATTTTTTATTCTGCCACACGGGAATTGCCAGCATACTTGTTGAAGAAGGGCTTCTCGCTCTTAACGTCCGTGTGGCAATATGAATACGTATATTTGGAGTACTGTTCTAGTTTGCCTTTAAGGCCTCGTTTAAACCTGCTGTTTGAATCAGCCTTTAAGGTCAGTGCAGTAGTTTCTGTGCCTTAGTTCTGTACTTCTTTTTTCAGACATTTTTTGTGTGTGTGTGTGTAATTTCTCACACTGTAACGCTGTAGCTCAGAAACATTTTACATGTCTTTGGTAATTAAGAGAGTAACCCTTTATATGTTAGTATTAAGATTTTGGTTATATACTGCAAACTTCACTCAGACAGTTTTTTATTTTTTATTTATTTTCATTACCAAGCCTCGACCAGCTATAGTCTTATTCATACATGTTTTACAAGTGAAATTTCAGTTTAAAGCCTACCCTCTTTTTCTCATTATCATTTACAAGTTGGAGTTCAGAGGAGCAGCTGACTTCACCCTCATGTAAAGTCTTTTTTTTCTACTCTGGACTTCATTTGCAATGCATATTTCTTTGGGTGTGTACTCGTTCGCTGCTGCTGCTCTTGAGGAGTCAAGACCTGTCCAATTTAGTACAGAGCATCGCTACACTACATGGACACCAAGCCCTAGCTGGCACCGCTCTGGACTACAACGACCAACAGGACCTAGAGCCAGCACCGTACAACACAGGACCATCTAAAGGATGGTTTAGTTAAGGAGTCCGGGACAACTATTGGATGGTTTAAGGGAACTCGAGGCGTGTGTGTCGGCACATTCCCGCATAGACAAAATGAACAGCCGCCGCTACATCCTGGAGCCTCCAGATGTCAAAGACTACCTGGTCAAAGGGGACCGCTTCACCAAGTGGTCCGAGGTGAGTCAAGTCTCCATGTCTCAACTCTAATTAATGAAAAACTACTGTGTAAATGGTGGTTGTGTTGTAATGTCTGTAGAAGAGTCTGTAGGATATAATTGTATGACATGAACAGGTAAAAAAGTGTTATGTTGAACAAATTGGTTCAAATGTATCCATGATCATAAGTTTAAACCGATTCCTAAGCGATCGCATACTGAAATCAATCACTGTAGGCACTGTAAGTAGAGCATATATTTGACACATGCCAGAGTGAAAGGATCTCAAAACAAACAGAAACACACTGTCGTCTTAACATGAAGGTTAAAAGGAAATATGTTTATTATTCGTTTTAGTTAGGAATGTAATGTTATTTTTCTTTGAGTTGTGTTTGTCTAGATTGAGCGTACCTATCACAGCATACAGTCTTCCTCATGTGTCTGACACAGAATAGGAAAAGTTTTAAATGAGTAAAGAACCTAACATTCTTAATATTCTCTCTTTTGTTCAGGACTCTACGAAGACGGTCACTGTCACCATGAAGATGGATCCCAAAGGATTCTATGTCTACTGGACCAATCAGAGCAAGGTCTGTACCCCTACCAGGTTAATCATAGCAAGGTTAGAATCTCTATAGGACCAATGAGAGCAAGGTCAGTACCTTATGGACCAATCAGAGCAAGGTCTGTACCCCTACCAGGTTAATCAAAGCAAGGTTAGAATCTCTATAGGACCAATGAGAGCAAGCTCCGAACAATTTTGGACCAATCAGAGCAAGGTCTGTACCCCTAAGTGGTTATTCAAAGCACAGTCAGTACTTTTGTAGGACCAATGAAAATAAGGTAAATATTACATGAACCAAGGTCACTTAACCTCACTCAGGTAATATCATAAATTTATAAAAAATCAAATTAGATCTAACACGACGTAGACACCACTGCAGTGATTGATACTACATGTATTACGTATGTGTAAGTCCTGTAAACGATCACTACAGTGCTTACACTGCAGGTACCGTCCAAGATTAAAACACTTTTTTTGAATCATACAGTCTATAAAGTATGTATTTTATAGTGTGTATATATACTGATGTTATAACACTGTTTAATACTAAGTATTGTGTTATATGCATGTCCAGCTGCAGTAGAACGTCTAGTTTATATTGTGTACGTAACATACAGTAAGTAGCCTTATGGATCATAGTGTGGACTGTATTCACTGTGAAGACATGCTGTGACCCTATGTGAGTATTTGAGTATACTGTGTCCAGGCAGTGATTTTCCTTCTCTTCGTGTTTCTAGGAGACAGTGTTTCTGGATGTTGCTACCATCCGAGACACCAGGGCAGGCAAATTTGCAAAACTTCCCAAAGTGAGTTCATCCTTGTGTAATACGATAACCCGTTCCCTGCTGAATCCCACAGTAGGATTATTATTATTACTGTTGTCATTACAATTATTGTAATTTGAGTTGTTTATCACTGCGCTTCTGTTGTGGCCATTAGAACTGGGGATGCTTTTGTAGTATGTGAGCATGTTTACTTATCACAAGGAGAGGGCATTTGCATTGCAAAACAAGCAATAAAGAAACTGGCACAGCTCAAGCCAAAGCAATGATATCCTCTTACGTCTGGTTTTCTCCCAGCCACTCACTTACACACACACACACACACACACACACACTTACACGCAGCAGTGCTTTGATTGCGGTCGGATTGCAGCTGTGTGATTAAGGGGAATGGGTGTGACAGGTTGATTCTTTTGTAGTCATTCCCTTTCACAGACCCTCTAGCCCTCCTTTCTGTGACACCAGCCTGGCCCCCATTACCTTAGACGTGGTTTACTCAGTTCATAGAATAGACGGACCAAACTGAGTTCACTGGGAAGATATCAAAAGACTGTAGTTCGGTTCTACAGCTCTCAATGTAATTCAATTCTTTGTAAATACGGTCCACAGTTCCACTCTATCTCAAACAGCAGATGAACCGTCTCCATAAGGTCTGACTGGTTAATGGTGTGTAGGAGAGTCAAGTCAATGTTAAAGCCTCTGGCTCTCCACTGGATGTTTGTGTGTTTGTGTGTGCATGTGTGTTTCTGTTTTCTTTGCATGCGTCAGACGACAGATTTGCCTGAGGGGAAGCTTTGGTCCGGCCCTGTGTATGGAAAACAGACCTTGCTGGAATTTTGCTACTTTGACAGAAAGAGAGAGAGAAAAAGAGGTAGAAATTGAAAGAAAGAGATATAGAGAATGGGATGAGAGAGAGAAGTGGAGGCTGTAATTCTGGTAATATAGCCTAGAGTAGTCATAATAACCTACTAATAACCTACGTGTCCATTCCCAGTTTCTAATGTTTTTTATTGCTGATTGTTTGTTTACCCTATGGCCATGATGGGTAACAGTGTTTTCTTTGTGTTTTCCCCCAGCATCCAAAGGTCCGTAATGTCTTCAACCTGGATTTTCCCGACAGCAAACACTTGGAAAAAACCCTGACCATCGTGTCTGGCCTCGACATGGTCAACCTGACCTACCACAACTTTATGGCCTACAAGGAGAAGGTCACTCAGGTGAAACAGTAGCTTGATTTACACTCGGGTGAACCTGACTGTATCTTTAAAATCAATGCAGTCTGGCTCTTTCAAAGCAACAAGACGTGAAGGGGTTCCATCATCAATGAAAAAACTATGTCTAGAAAATCGAGACAGGCCTGACTAGCCCTCCATGAAATGGAAGTTAGCCCACTGAGTATTCCCCTTTTCAGGTGAATGTTAGCCAGTTGAAACATCATTTAGATATCACAGTGTGTTTTACAGCCTCGAGTTTACGTTTCTGCAAATCAAACACAAAGATTATTATGAAGCTCCACTTCCCAGCCTCGAGCTCCGTATTCAAACACTCTTTATGAGTTTACGACGCTAATACCCACAGGTCATAAACTGTAATAAAGTATTATGTAGTCCGAGACAAGTAGATGAGACTCACCTTCCCTAAGGGCTTTCCATGCACTACTTCACTGTTTGATTTTTTTCTGCTGTTGACTTGCTGTGTGCATGACATAGTGGGATTTGTTTAAGTATAAAACATTTTTATTCATTCGGATTTCTGTATTAAAACTGTCAAAACGTGTCACTTCAATGCAGAACTGGGCCGCTGACATTCTGGCCATTGCCTACAACCCATCCAGGGCCAATGCTTGTCGTCAGGTTTACCTGGACAAGATGTAAGTGGATATGGTTCTCCCTGCTTAACTAGACAGAGCTAAATGTTCTGAGTCTGAATCAAAGTGGTTTGTTATCGCCGTTAACATGAGCTCAGTTCAATCGTAAATCCTAAAATCATCTCTGCACTCATAAACATGTAAACTGAGTATCAGTCGCTGGTAGTAAGTATTATGACCTGCTTGTTGTGTTTTGTCCTAGGTTTATACGGATCTCCCTTCATACCAACAAAGATGGCAAGATCCCTGTTAAAAAGTCAGACACCTTCTTATGTCCTTGTGTTTTGTTTTTGGTACTAATTTTGAGTGATATTTTGACACCCATTCATTTCTCTTGACGTTGTTGTCCCTTTTCAGTATCTACAAGATGTTCCCGGCTGATAAGAAGAGAGTGGAGAGTGCCCTGGCCTCAGCCCACCTTCCCAAAGGAAAGGTACCGTTAGCATCAGCTAGCCCACCCAGCCCCCAAACAATGCTGACGTTAGCATCAGCTAGCCCACCCAGCCCCCAAACAATGCTGACGTTAGCATCGGTTAGCCCACCTAGCCCCCAAACAATTCTGACATTAGCATAAGTTAGACTACATGCCCAAAAACCATGCTGACTCTTGCTTCAGCTAGTCCACCTGCCCAATCCAATGCCGACGTTTGTCTACCAGTCAAAAAACCATGCTGACTCTAGCTTCAGCTTGCCCACCTACCCAAACAATGCTGACTCTAGCTTCAGCTTGCCCACCTACCCAAAACAATGCAAATTCCGTCCCCAGATAAACAAGGCCTTGTCGTGTGCCAAATAGAAAACGTCTCTGTCTGATGCTGGCGGCCGGCCGGCAATGGCGCTATATTTGTTTGTTTGATCAGATTGACACTAGGCAGACTGTTTTTGTGTATTTTCCACCAAGGTGACAGTGCGCAGATTGGCACTAAATTGACTGCTCAGCTGTGTATGTAATCATCAGATTGACTGCCTCTCGTTCAGACTGACAGCGTGTGTTCTCCCTCAGGGGGACTCGATGAAGACTGACGTCTTCACGGAGGCTGCTTTTAAGACCTTCCTGATGCATCTGTGTCCCAGACCAGAGATTTATGAAATCTTCACCTCCTAGTGAGTTCTCTCCCACTGTTCTAAAGGTTAAAGTTAATCTTCTTCTATTGTCTCTCTCCCTCAGTATATTTAACTTTTATAGATTTTTTTCTTTGTTTATTTTACTATTCGTCTTTACTGTTATGACCCTATGTGTTTTTTATACTCACTGTGAGCACATGGTAAAACGAGTTTCACTCCAAAATAAACTACATCTGTAAAGAAAAGAATCCTGCGTTCTTCACGAAAGCTTGATGATTTTGTGACCATTGGTCTTCAGAAATGAAATCTTCCTAAAGAAATTGTAATGAGTTTATTTTTCTCTTACAGCAACATCTTTTGAGTAGTTTTTTTTGTGTGTTTTGCATTCAAACTGCTGCTCTAATGCTCTTGATTCTTTATTCATAACTTTTCCGCTCTGGTTACTTTATCCCTGGCCAGTGGCCCATTCCTCATGAGTATGTGAAACGCACACCTTTATTAATGAGGTAGTATCAAAAAGAAAAGGAAGTCGCCGCACACTCGTAGCTCCGATGCAAACATTTATTGAAGTAAAGAAAAAACCAAGGTTTTGGCAGCTCCGCTGTCGTCATCAGGGTTGCTCTCAACCTGCCTCCCAGCTCTGAACAGCCGCTCTCCCAAACTCCCACTCTCCCAAATCTCCCCGTATCTATTACGCAGCTCCAGGTTATGAATGTTGGGACACGGCAGCACCATATCCCAGATGGTGCCACGTCTGCGTTCGCTCGCGGCTCACGCTCTGCTAGGTACAGCTTGAATTAGATCACTGCCGTTGGCACGAGGCGGGATGCCACCAGGGTTGTCATTGTGACAGGCCCGCAGGCTTTCAGGTGATGGTGTGACGTCACGGCTGACTACGTCCCCACGGTTATAGGATCTCTGTGTGACTTCATACGCCGAGCATGCTAACTCTTAGCCCTGACGGCTGAACTTTAACCCCTGACCCCCGTCCTGTAGCTCTGCCAAGGCCAAGCCTTACATGATGACCAAGACAGAACTTTAACCTCTGACCCCTGTCCTGTAGCTCTGCCAAGGCCAAGCCCTACATGACCAAGGACAGTCTGGCCCAGTTCATCAACGAGAAGCAGAGAGACTCCCGTCTGAACGAGGCGCTTTTCCCACGCTTGCGTCCCGATCAGGTGAAGGCCCTGATCGACAAGTATGAGCCCGTCTCCTCCAACGCCAACAGAGGTAAGACAACCGCAACCCCCCCCCCCCCCCCCCCTACCCCCCCCCCCCCCTCTCTCTCTCTCTCTCTCCACCTCTTAGTCATTGTAAGGACAGCATAATAGCATATTATGTTTTTAAAAAGCATTGGAACAGAAATGTACACTTCTGTTATTTATTTTTTTACTAATGTGTGTGTGTGTGTGTTTCTAACACCTTGGTTGTATCTCTGTTTGTATGTGTGTGTGTGTGTGTGTGGGGTGGGGGGGGGTCTGTGTGTGTGTGTGTGTGTGTGTGTGTGTGTGTGTGTGTGTGTGTGTGTGTGTGTGTGTGTGTGTGTGGGTGAATTTGTTCTGAACTCCAGGTCAGATCTCTCCAGAGGGGCTGCTGTTCTACCTTATGGGTTCCGAGACCTCTGTGGTGATTCTGGACCGCCTGGCTAAATGTCACGACATGTCCCAACCCGTACCCCACTACCTTATCAAGTCCTCACACAACACCTACTTAACAGGTTACATTAATACTAATACTATAACTACATTCACTACTAATACTATACTATCACTACTGTGACTAATGACCTAGCCCCCACCCCACTACCTTATTCAATGCTCACACAACACCTACTTAACAGGTTACATTAATACTAATGCCATAACTACTAGTACTACTAATACTATAACTACCATCACTACTAACACTATAACTATCACTACTGTGACTAATGACCTAGTCCTTACCCCACTACCTTATCAAGACATCACACAACACCTACTTAACAGGTTACATTAATACTAATACCATAACTACTCTTACTTCTGTGACTAATGACCTAACAGGTTACAATAATACTAATACTATAACTACTAGTAGTACTAATACTATAACTACCATCACTACTAACACTATAACTACTATCCCTACTATGACTAATGACCAAACCCCTACGCCACTACCTTGTCAAGTCCTCACACAACACATACCGGACAGTTTATCTAATATTACTGCTACTACTATGGATAAAAATCTAACCCATCAAACTAGTACTAAGACTAACGTATTATTAAAGCAAAGACAGTTCATATCTCGTTTCCAGATGAAGACATTAGACACAAATAACTCATCACAAAGGATCAAGAATACTTTTCATACTTTTAAGATCAACGAGACAAAATATGTTTTGTCTTTTCAGCCCTTCTTAAACAGTAGGTGTTCCTCTCTTTTGTTTTTGTTTTTGTTTTGTTCACGACCCCCTCCAGCGGGTCAGTTCTCCGGCGTGTCGTCCCCGGAGATGTACCGCCAGTGTCTGCTCTCAGGCTGCAGGTGTCTGGAGCTCGACTGCTGGAAGGGCAAGCCCCCCGATGAGGAGCCAATCATCACGCACGGCTTCACCATGACGACCGAAATCCTTTTCAAGGTTGTTATACCGTTTACTGTCTTCTGACAACACTTACTGTGTCAAAGGAACAAAGTATTTCCTATCAAATGCAAATAGGTCATATTTCGGAAGATGTCCTTGATTATGGTGGGAAATGGAAAAATGACCTTTTAATGTAAAAGCAAATTAAGTCTGGAAGCAATCATAGAGAGTACCTAAACCGAAGTGGATTGAATGTTTTGGATTAAACTGTCCTCCGCTCCCGGGAATGTATTGGAACTGCCCTTCATACCGTGTGTGCTGTGTGTGTGTGTGTGTGTGTGTGTGTGTGTGTGTGTAACACAGGATGTGATAGAGGCCATAGCGGAGAGTGCCTTCAAGACCTCCCAGTACCCTGTTGTCCTGTCCTTTGAGAACCACGTCGATTCGTAAGAACCTCCACTTACCTTCACTTCCCTCTGCACCTGTAGTTGCAGCAAATTCTGCAAATGTATCACTTACTGAAGCAAAACTGCTTTAAGCCCGCGCTAAAATCTAGTCACAGTAGGCCATTTTAAAACGCTCCGTCTTTCTGTGTGTTGTCAGGGTGAAACAGCAGGAGAAGATGGCTAACTACTGCAAGACCATATTTGGAGACGCCCTCTTGACGGAACCTCTGGAAAAGTACCCTGTAAGCAGGAACCATTTTAACATGAGACAACAATGAGCCGAATGTAAAAAAATGGAACAGCATTTAACTCTCTAGTTGGAAGGCGTCTCGGAAGTTATACATAACAACAGCTGATTGTCCAGTTCAGTCATGTCTCTAAGCAGACAATTTCAATGACCATTCACCCTCAGCACCTTTTCTTGTTGCGCCATCGAGTTAGATTTGATCCCACCAGGCCTCTGTAGTCCATCATACTGACATATGTACAAACAGCTAACCCGGAGGTGTAGCTAGTTCACTCCTCCAAGGTGTGTGACACATTGTTATCGGTTGTAAACACACAGCAATTGTCCTCCACCGTCTCTGTGGATCCTTATCCTCGATATTGTCTCTTTAGTGCTTTATGCTTACCCAACTGTTTACATAGCTATTTATATTTTATGAGCCTGTTTTCTCTCTCTCTATCTCAATTTTTTACTTTCCCTAATGTTGGCTGAACGATACAGCTCGATGGTGTTTGTGGTGTTCTTGCAGTTAAAGCCAGGTGTGCAGATTCCCAGCCCGTCTGAGCTCATGGGGAAGATCCTGATTAAAAACAAGAAGGGCAACCACGCCAAACCTGCCAACCAAAACACCCAAAAGAAGCCTGGCACCGGCGCAGAGCCAAACCCGGGCCCAGCCGGCACCACCCAGGACCCAAAAAGCACACAGGCGCCAGAGGCAGGCACCGTGGGTTCAGAACCAGACAGCCCAGACAACCCAGACAATGCTACTCAGGACACACATGGTGAGGAACACTACACTGCTGGCTGACTGAGTGTGTCCCACCCTGGCAACATGTTTTGCTACTGTCTAGATACCATGATGGAACTACAGTAGTAATGTGGTGACCTTTGTATATTATATTTGTATTTTGTCTGTGGGATGTTGACTGTGAGGGTTGATATGTTGTATTGATTGTTATGGATGTGTTTGTGTGTGTGCGTGCGTGTATGTGTGTGTGTGTGTGTGTGTTTGTGGGTGTGTTTGTGTGTGTGCATGTGTTCGTGCATGTGTGTGTGTGTGTGTGTGTGTGCATGTGTGTGTGTGTCAGAGGGAGAAGGGGCGGTGGAGGACATTGAGGAGCAGGAAGAGCCAGACGACCAAGATGAAGAGAAGATGAAGACCTCAGATGAGGTGCAGTATTCCGTTATGTCGACGTTACTGTTGTTAAGGTTATGTCTCCATTGACCTTTGACCCCAGCTGACTTCCTGTTTGTTCTCCATAGGGCACAGCTGGACAGGAAGTGACAGCATACGAGGAGATGTCCGCAATCGTCAACTACATCCAGCCCAACAAATTCATTTCCTTTGAAAATTCCAAGAGTGAGTTCTACTTTATTAATATTATCACGGACCTGTAACCTTTATTCCATTTATTACAGCCATAATAGATATCGTCCTTGTAAAGATAGCTTTAAGGAAAACAAAATGTAGACTATCAAAAGAGTTATGAGACCAATTTGCTTCACATAAAGTACCATATGGCTTCAGACATATTGGTGCATAAACACAGAGACAACAAGACATGTAAAATATTAATATTCCAGTTTTCTTGGTCCTTCACAGAGAAAAACAAGAGCTATGGGATCTCGTCCTTTGTGGAGACCAAAGGAGAGGGCATGATATCCAAGACGGCCGTGGAGTTTGTAGAGTATCCTTTAAAACATAAAACTGTTCATGTTGTGAAAAACTGCCCCACACAATATCCACATTCTGAGAGACTGAGGGGTCATAAACACTGGATCCTTGTTGTTACCCCATAGCTGGTAGTGTGAATGTTTTCGGACGTTTATTTTGTTCAAAGGTGGTATCTAAGTTATATGGTTGTAGCTCCTCTCATGCCAGTTGTCCAGGTACAACAAGCGTCAGATGAGCAGGATCTACCCTAAAGGAACCAGGATGGATTCCTCCAACTACAGCCCTCAGCCATTTTGGAACGCTGGCTGCCAGTTTGTTGCGCTTAACTACCAGACCATGGGTACAATTAACTGTCCTTATGTCTGTCTGTCTTCTAATGTCCAAATGTTACTATTTCAGTATACTGTTAGAATATCATTAGATCTCTGTCTGCTGTGTATGTTTGGTAATGTTAAAAGATGGAGCTCCCATTTATAGGTATAAGACACTGCGACAAGTGATGTCGACCTACCTACCCAGTGGCTTATTAAGGAGCTGTTCTTAGACTGGCCACTAGAGGTCTCTGTCACTCTCTGTAAGGTTTCACATCATTGTAGCTTAAGAGCCACGTTTTTCTCTGAAAGCCTGCACACAGCTTTGTTGCACTTTGTTTGAAAAGAAAACCACCTACAACGATCCTTTCCCAGTATGCCAGGCTAAAAAACACATATGAATTATGATTATAATGTTTCCCTGTTGCATGTGTGTGGTCCAACGTGCCCGTGTGTGCATGCAGATTTCCCCATGCAGCTGAACATGGCTCTGTTTGAGTTCAACGGCAGGACGGGCTACCTGCTCAAACACGACCTGCTGCGTCGCAACGACAAGAAATTTGACCCTTACTGTGACCGCATCGACACCATCGTAGCCAACACACTGACCATCAAGGTAGGTAGACCCACACTATTGTACCAAACAAACATTAGGGATGCACATCATGTAAGTTACTAGAATTTCAGTCTTAGTGGGAAATAAATAATCCTAAATAGAAATAATCTATTAGTAATGTGTTTAGTAATAGTTAAGGGAATTACCCGAAACATGGCCACTTTTAAAGAAGGCTGGTGCAGCTGACAGACTGGACCAGGCCTCTTGTCATGATGGAAGGAAAACAGTCTTGAGCACTACCAGCCTATTAATACACCCAGTTAGTCATCCTGTCAGTGCTTCGTCTTTGCAAACAACACATGTTCATTGTGTATTATACCTGGCTCTCCTTTGGTAGTGGTATGGTCGTTGTTCTATACAGTGTGTCTGGGTCAGAGAGGTCTTATCAGGGCTCTGTGACCAGCCCCACGTAGATCCTGCTCTCCACAACCTAAAGGCACTTAACTTCTCCCGCAACCCTCTCTGTCTCTCTCTCCCCTTCTCCGAACCCAACTCTTCCGCGTGCTCTCTAACGCCACTGCCCCTTCCTCTCTCTCTCTCTCTCTCTCTCTCTCCCTCTCTCTCCCTCTATCTCTCTCTCTCTCCTCCCCAGATCTACTCAGGTCAATTCCTCTCAGAGAAGAGCGTGAAAACAGGTGTGGAGGTGGAGGTCATTGGGTTGCCAGGCGACCCTAAGAAGAAGTACCGCACCAAGTGGTCGACCACGCCCAACGCCATTAACCCTGTGTGGAACGAGGAACCTTTTGTTTTCGAAAAGGTTCGCGTTTCTGTGTCTGTTTGTGTGTTTCTTGTTTGTCTGGAAAGCTCAATAAACAAACAACAACTGAATGCAACAATCAAATGTATACATGTATGTACATGTAAGTGTGTTCCAGTGGTATCTAGTATTAACCAATGTTGGTGATGGAAATGGAATTGTTGATAATGCAGTTGTTGCTACTTCATATTCAGATCCTGTTGCCAGACATGGCAGTACTGCGACTCGTTGTCCATGAGGAGAATGGCAAGTTCCTGGGCCACCGCATTGTTCCTGTAGAGGCCCTCCAATCAGGTAGCAGCTTCCATAGAAGCCTTCCACTCATATAACACCTCTTCTCCAGGTCCTCCAATCAGGTAGCAGCTTCCATAGCTGAACACCTCTTCTCCAGGCCCTCCAATCAGGTAGCAGCTTCTATAGGCAGCAGCTTCTACCACAGAACGAAGTAGAATTACTATGTTACGGAGTCCAACCAGTCTCCTATCACTGCCCAATAATGTGTGTTAAGAAATGTATAAGTGTATGTTGTACAGTTTCACTGCAATGATACACTCCCACACACCTCCCCAAAAAGAAAACTCCACGTACACACCAACCAGCAGATCCTCCCTCTGCTGTCTACCGGACACACTAAAAACAATTTCTTGGTTTTAATATAAAAACATAAAATGTTCTTTCTGTGTGCAAGCTTTTGTTCAGAGCATCTTTCACAGTGATGAGCGCCGACGACCCTGAACCCGTTGACTCCTCTTTTCTTCCATCTTCTATCTTCGTGCCACTTTGACATTTTTTTTCTCTCTCCTCTCCTATCCATCTCGGTACCTTCCCTCTACCTCCCTGTCTCTGTCTTTTTCATTTGGCCACCTCTCCGCCCCCCCACTCCCCTGTCTCTCTATCTCTGTCTATCTTCCTCCATCTCTCTCCTGCAGGCTTCCAGCACATCTGCCTGCGCAGTGAGAGCAACATGCCTCTCACCATGCCCGCTCTCTTTGTGCACATCGAGGTCAAGGACTACATCCCAGCTGCCTTTGCTGGTACTCCTTCCTCTTCCTCTTCCTCCTCCCTCTCTCTCTCTCTCTTTCACTCCCTCCATCACTTGAGCACAGCACTCGATGATAAAGGCCCTTATGGCCACATGTATACGGCATATGGATATCTGTGTGGTTAGATAGTTACAGAACACTGCTCTAGCGCACACACACACAGACACACACACACACACACACACACACACACACACACACACACACACACACACTCACACTCACACTCACACTCACACTCACACTCACACTCACACTCACACTCACACACCACGCAGGCATTAGAACTTGAATCACATTTGGCCAATACTCTATGTGATTCATTGTTATTTTTCTATACACACAGTATACCGGTTTTACAGACGCTCATTCCCAACCTTGTTCCTCAGATTTCACAGATGCCTTATTCAACCCAACCAAGGGCACAGAGAAGACCTCAAAGACATATGAGGTGAATGAAACAACTATAGCTAGTATGAATGAAACAACAAAACACAGGCAAATGAACAACAAATAGCCACTCAAACATATTGATCAAAACAAATAAGTATAGCATCTGTAAATGTACCAGTTAAACACAGCTATTCTAAATAAACCAATCAAATAGCAGTATTCTGCTACACCGGCTTCCTATTGTCATGCGTGAAAAAATCTAAGAAAGAAACAAACAGTCAAAGGAACACGTGGAGGTCTGAAGTCTTCCTTGGTTCTGATTTGTTGGTTAGAATGTGTCCGTGTTCTCTGTCCCCAGTCTTCTGCCGACTACGTCTCTCCTTACGAGCTGCCTCAAGTGGCCCAAACCCTGGCCCTCCAGTCTGCTACAAACGAACTTCTTGCTACAGTAACAGGTAAACCCGTAAGCACACTGTATTGAAGAGATGGCTACAGACAGGTTTTAAAAACATGCTGACTTATTATTATTTTTAAGGACATGCACGGTACTAAGATATAAGTACGTAGATATACTATAAACAAAAACAATAATCAGTATATCAGCAGTGTGTCAATCCTGCTACCACATTTAGTTTCCTTTCTTGTATTCAGTTATATAACTCTCAGTACACCAAGACTTGTGCACAGCATGAACCACAGCTGCTTTCAGACCTTCAGCTAATTAGCAATCTGAAAAGCCATCTTTTCAATGGGATTTCAGGTTATTTGAAAAGCCTTTATATGGATTTAAAAGTGAACTAACAAAACAAATTCACAATGAATTGAGAGGCTTCTAATGGCCTTGTTTCTTTTACTCTTGAATGCATTTCCAGCAGAGCCAGAGAAGGAGGCGGTCTCCTCTCTTCCAGAGCCAGAACAGGATGGTTTGGGTGCCCCAACTGATCCAGACTTGGCAGAGCCGACACCAGAACCCAGCCCTGAAGAACCCAATGGAGGTGCTGATCCAGTGCCGGAAACTCTGTCCGACCCTCCTCTGAGCGTGGACGACGCCGCTCCTAAAGAACCAGAGACTGGGGAACAGAGCCCGGTGAATGAATCCCTACCCCCTGACAGCCCTGGTACCGAGGAAGCAGCTCCAAACCCAGACCTGGAGACGACACCAGAACCAGCGACAGAGCCGGAAAAAGATCCCACCCCCTGCGAAGACGAAAAAGCGGACCAGGTTGTAGATAACGGAGCCCTCTCAGATGTAGCCCCCAGTGACGAAGGCCCAAAAGAGGCTGTGCCCAGCCCAGTGGATGATGTGCCCAGCCCAGTGGATGATGTGCCCAGCCCAGAGGATGATGTGCCCAGCCCAGTGGAGGATGTGCCCAGCCCGGATGCCGGTCCTGAATCCGTTTCTGCTGGGGTGGCTCAGGTCGCAGAGGCCCCTCCTCCTGCGGACGACGGAGGTACGAGCCCCCTCGCCTGCTGCTGCTCCTTCCTGCACTGATAGGAGCAGAAAATGACATTACTGATCTAGTTCACGATTGTTTTAATCCCAACACAAGAGCTGCCATTCGAATCAAATACAGAACGGATCAATCAGGGCATTTAACCCATACCTTGCTACATATGGCGTCTGAGCCTTTATATTCTTTTACTTTGAATTCTCCACGGTAGTGCTCACTGGATCACACTACTTCTGATCTAATAAAATATTATCTAACATGAACAAATCGTATGAGCAAGTTATTTTGGACTACACATGAAATTAATCCGTCCGCGTTGTGTGTGTGTCTGTTTGCGCGTGTGTTGGGTGTGCTGCTTGTTTCCCTATTTGTCTTGTGAGCGTGTGTTTGTGTCGGCGTTGAAACCGGGCCGTGGCCTCACGTTGGCGTCCGCGCGTGTCTGTGCGTGTTGTGTTGAAGAGCCGCCCACCGTGTCTTCCGCGGAGCTGACGCAGCACAAAAGCTTCGTGAAGGTGACCCGGCGACAGGAGAAGGACCTGAAGGAGCTGGAGAAGAAGTTCAGCAGAAAGGAAGAGGAGCTCCTCCAGAAGCACGGCGACGCCCTCAAAGCGCTGAAGAAGAAGAGCTCACTGAAGAAAAAGGAGTATGCTTCTCGGCTTCTTCTCTGCTTGATAAGACCATAGCCCATGACAAAATGGCCGCACCTGTTGTCTATACAGTCGTACCATGGCAGCTGTTTCAACACAAGAGCTGCCATTTTAAGTCACATCCAGAACAGAACAATCAGGGCATACAACCCATAATTTGTGACATATGGCATCTGAGGCTGTATATCCTGTATATTCCATGGCAGAACAGTCAGAGACATCAGTAGAACTATTACTTTGTCATTCTGGAAAAATAGGTGCTATTTTATTAATTCAGGAACTAGTCTCCAGCAGAGGGCAGCGTCTCACAAACCTCCTCATTACCAGGAGTGTTGTTGTTATTTTACTGGTCAGGTAATTTCACCGGCTATATTTAGACTCATGGTAATTAGTTATAGACAGAATATTCCTTGTCTGGCCTGTTTTTCTCTCAGAGGCACAAAGACAAGCAGGTAAAAATATCACAGAGATGTTTTTTGTTATGGTTATGCAGCCAACTAGCTGTGGTAAAGGGGAGCATCGTCCCTGTACTAACTGGTGGACCAGCTCTAGAAGTATTTTCCAGTGATGGGACATATTTGCCTTCATGATGATTCGGTTTTCAACAATGCATGCACGCTCTACAGCCAAACACTCAATTTCATTATTAGGCCTGTTGCTGTCCATCCAATGACATTTACTGAAACCTCGACTTACCTGCAGTTCAACTCAGCTCAGCTTAGCTCAGTCCAGATCAGTTCAGTGAAGTTCAGTTCAGTTCTTCCATGTGAAGTCCCCAAAGACACATGATGCCATATGTCAGTATTGTGGTATGTCTAAAAAAAACTGAAGTTGTCGTTGCTGAATCAGTTTTAGTTTCTCACAAACAAGGATCCACTGGGTACCTTATTTAATGTTCACTGATATTACCAATTGTCACAATTACTTCCTCTTACAAAACATGCGTCACCCGATCATTTTTTTTACTATCCTCGGCTAAGTTTAAAATGATGGATCTTGTGGTGAATAGTCCTGTGGTGCATTCGATGAGATACGTTTGGTTCTGTGCTGATGCTCCAGGGGTGGGGCTGATGAAGGAGCAGCCGGCCCCAAGACGGAGAAGGCTGTGGAGCAGAAGGAGAGGATGCAGCTGGAGCTCCGGGTGCTGAGGGTGGAGCAGGCCGACCAGCTGAAGAAGAAGAAGGAGCTTTTTGCCACTGAGGTGAGCCCTCCTCGACTCCAACCATCTCCCCATCACAACAGTGGGCCGAGAGCCAGCTATTGATTCTGGCTGCTCTGAGCTACAGCATTAGCCCTGAATGCTTCGATGATCGACCTTGGTGGGAGATGGTTGTGACCCCAGTAGTCCGGGTGATGACCCAAGCAGACAGTGCAGCCAGGTGAAGCCACAGTTAGCTTATCATATTATCATATCCTATCATGTCATATCCAGAGAACAGATCTGGCCAGGAGGCAGTGGTAGTGTTAAGAATCGGTATTACTGCATTACCACACTACATATCTAAGACTACTCATGCTACAGTAACGCTATGGGTTGCGATTGATAATTGCTCGATAAGAGCAGGATTTGAGCTAGCCGTTGTGCTTCACTGATCTTGCTAGCAGGGTTTTACTAAAAATCCAACATACCTATAGTAATGTAGTGAGAGTATTGAGTAATTGCAAAAGCAGTCAGGGTTCATCTAAAAACAGGCAAATATCTTGCCTCTGATTGTTCTGGGTGGCTCAAACACACATTGCAAGCGGTATTAATTAACAGTACTCCACAGTGTGTAGATCGACGCATTTAAAGAACAGTTGGGACTTGCACTGCCAACTGTTGTGAACTCTCTGGTTCTTGACTCTGCTACTTCCTTTTTTTGTTTGTTTCCTACTTCCGTTTCCCTGTTTCCTGTTTGGCAGAGACTGTCCAAGCTGTTGGAGACGGCCATGGAGAGACACAGCCTTGAGATGAGGACCTTGGAGAGGTGTGACAACACCCGCCGCACCAAGCTGGGCTACTGAGAGAGACTTATGTGTGTGTGTGTGTGTGTGTGTGGGGGTGGGGGGTGGGGGGGGTGGGGGCGTAGTCATGTGCACGGTGTTTTGGGTATAAAGGTGTGCTGTGTGTTTGTATGGGCCACGGGCAGCGTGTGTGTGCGAGTGCGTGTACGTGCGAGATGAGGCATTTGACATTTTACAGAGAGAATAGCCGAGTGCTCGGTGAGTCAGCTTTGTCAGGCTGATGGCAACGGGAGCGCTCGCACTCTCCCCAGCCTTGGTTACCACTTGACAACCGCTACGCGCACTCAACATCCAACATCCACTCTCGTTTCTCCTCCAGCGACACCAAGGAGACCAAAAAGAAAGCTCTCTCTAAACGCTCCAGTTCAGACAAGGCCAAGTAAGTTCTCCAACCCTAAAGGTGTTAGTTTTCTTCAAATCTACTGCCTGTGGTTTTTACAATACGGTCTATAGTCTGGTCTGATTTACCGACGTGCTCCTCCTCAACGGCCTCCTAGATTGAAGAAAGCCCTGAGTGTTGAGGCGCTGGATGAGGGGCCCCCAAAGGATCCCGAGGTAAGCAGAGAACACGCTGGGTCGCGGAATGGACCGGGAGGGTCCGTGGCGCGTTGAATTCGCATGTTGGTCTTAGACGTTGGGTGCATCTTCAAATACCCCTCCATCACCTCTGCCCACACGCCCAACCCAACCCCCCCCCCCCACACACACACACACACACACATACACATTCTAAAATCCCCCTTACCGTGTTCAGTGAACGCCCCTGCGGCCTCCAGGTAGGAAAGGTCACGGTGCCGGGACTCTCGTGCTGCTCTGGATGTTAGTCAGCCTCCTCCAGGTGACTCATTGGAGCCGCTGTTAGATCTGGCCTGTTCTTTGTCTGTGATCAAATAGCGGCTTAAGAACCTTGACAAAACCCCCCAGCCCTTTAGAACAGAGAACCTTCAGTCTCTCAGGGGAGAGCACCCGCAGCACCTCTCAGAGTAGAGAACCCATCTATGCTATACTATGTAGAACAGAGAATCAAGAGAACTAAGAGGCATAGCTATTGTTAATAACTGCGATTATTAAGCGCCACAACAGTTGAGAAATGTTACTGGATATACTTATATCCATATTGTCTTGTGTGCTGACTGTGAGCATCTCTTGTGTGCAGTGGGACAGTTTACATTAGACTAAACATACGGATTTCCTCTCTGCTCTGGTCTGTGTTTCCTCACGGATTAGTTCCTTGGAGAATTCAGAGCATGATCCACTATTTGGCTGAAAGGGACCACTCTGACATGTTGTTGAACAGCCAGCAGTATGGATCTGTTCTCTGGTTACAGCTCCAGAGACCACTCTCGGCACATGCATTGCAATGGAGACAAAACTCGCGCACGCACACACACACACACACACACACACACACACACACACACACACCGAAACACTCTCTAACGTGTAAGTGGTGTTTCTCTTGTTACCCCAGTCAACTGAGTACAGCCCGCAGCAGGAATCTTTGTTGAAGAGACAGGCGGTCACACTGGACGAGATCAAGGCCTTAGCTCACCAGGTGTTTATCTCTCTCTCTCTCTCTCTCTCTCTCTCTCTCTCTCTCTCTCTCTCTCTCTTTCTCTCTCTCTCTCTCTCTCTCTCTCTCTCTCTCTCTCTCTCTCTCTCTCTCTCTCTCTCTCTCTCTCTCTCTCTCTATATATATATATATATATATATATATATATATATCGCTCTCTCTCTTTCTCCCCCTCACACACACACACACACACACACACACAGATCCTTATGTCCCTATACGGGTTAATCTAAGGTAGGTGATAATGCAATTTGACACACAGAGAGAGGAGACATTGATTCTTTACCCGCTGCAGCACATTGTTTTATGTTTATTAAAGACAGGCTTTAGAGACTCATTGGCCTTTTTAAGTCCTTCAGTTAGTCAGGCAGGCAGGCAGGCGTCATCCTTTCACTCACTCATTCATTCAGTCAGTCAGTAATTCAATGATTCAGCTAAGTAGCGAGAATTCCAGTCAGAAAGCCATTCAGTCGGCCATAAAGTCAGTCAGTCAGCTGTAAAGTCAGTCAGTCAGCCCTAAAGTCAGTCAGCCCTAAAGTCAGTCAGTCAGCCCTAAAGTCAGTCAGTCAGCTGTAAAGTCAGTCAGTCAGTCAGCCCTAAAGTCAGTCAGCCCTAAAGTCAGTCAGTCAACCCTAAAGTCAGTCAGTCAGCTGTAAAGTCAGTCAGCCAGAAAGTCAGTTAGTCAGTCAGTCAGTCTGTCAGTCAGTTAGTCAGTCAGAAAGTCAGTTAGTCAGCCGTAAAGTCAGCCAACCAGAAAGTCAGTCAGCCAGAAAGTCAGTTAGTCAGTCAGTCAGAAAGTCAGTTAGTCAGTCAGTCAGTCAGTGTGTTAGAAAACTAACAGAGCCTAACAGGAGGTTGACAGCCTGACGTGACATCACCGCCAGATGGACTGTAATGTGGCATTAGCTCAGAGACACGTCCAGGATGACAGAGCTGGGAGGTACACACACCACAACACATGAACTGACCACGACCTGCAAAGCGCACGCCCTCTATCTCAACCCTGACCTCCGACCCTCAGCTCAACCAGGAAGCCCTGGCCGAGTACGAGCAGAAGATGCGGTGCATGGGGACGGAGCTGAGAGAGGCGGTCAACTCCTGTGTCGGCGTTTACTTCCCGGGGCTGGTGGAACAGGGAGGAGGGGAGACCGGAGCTCAGGGGCAGAATGGAGGTGTCTATGGAGACGTCTTCCTGGGATAGGGGCTCTCGTGCTCCTCTACACACGGCCTCCTCGTTCCTCTTTCCTCTCTCTCTCTCTTCCCTCCTCCTCCTATCCTCCCTCTCTTCGCTCCTATGCCTCCTTTGACCTGTGCCAACCCCCCTTTCTCCTGACCCTCCTCGGACTGCACATTTTCTTCTTTTCTCCCTTTGAAAAATTAACTCTAGACGAGAAATAATGAGTGAGGTTAGAAAATAGCAGTCCGGGTTAAGATGTTGATAACCTGGAATGTTCGTAATTTAACTAATAGTTCAAGATGTCATTTCTTTCTCTTTATGAAAGCTTTTCTTCAGTTATTTAACATGCAGCTATTTCTATACACACCTTGTGGACTGTAGATTTTACATTGTGAAATGCTGAAATACTCAAATGGGTATGTTGTGTTGTTAGGTCAGAAAGCTCTTCGCAAACTCATGAACTGATAAATATGTGACATTAGGTAAATCTATCTTACTTTTTATTTTGGTCATTAAAAGGTTGTATTACAACTATAGGCCTAACAATATTAGAAATACATTTTAGATATTGGTGGACAAACTGTAGATGCTTGAATTTATTATTTTCCATTTTAATTTGTTATATTGACATTTATAATCCTTAAATAAAGCTTAAACCAAAAACGATGTGTGCCGTTGGTACGTGTGTTTCTAAGCACTATCCTCAGCCATACATTAGACGTAGATGGAGAGCATAACGTGGGCTGAATAACCAGCTCGTCCATTAGCGAACCAGCTCTAATTACACTAGACCAACTCAGCCCCTTTTGACTCAACTCAGCCAATCTATAAACATCAGCGTGGGTAAGTGGCTTTTTGGGATCGCAATGAGAGGAGCGGTTTCAGAGGGTAGTGGTAGACTGGGCTAGCGACAGGCTAGGCTCATTTGGTAGCGTGATACCCAAACTTTTTCTTATCATTTTTATGCGGAGACTGCCAACCCTTTGCTGTCAGCTGTACTGTGCCAACCTATTCCTGTTCACATCCGTTTTTATTTTACATTTTTGAGAAGCGACTAATATGGAAGCCCAGTGGGAAGCCGGGGGCGGGGGGGGGGGGGGGTGATTTCAGAGGGGGCCGTGGCCCCGCTTAGACCCGCCACTAATCGGGTGGAATGAAAGCAGCATTGTGAACCCTTTTCTCTTTGATCCCCCCAAACACAGTATGCAGTATATGCTTGATAGCAGAGGTTTTCCCAGCAATCGGTCCTCCATCAAAACATAGTCAGTCAGCAACGTGCAGTAACAGATATTCATTCATAAAGTCCATTTTCGGTTAGCAGCTAGTATAATTTCAGGTCTCAAATGAATAAAACATGCCTTAGAATCAGGCACGTGGAAGAGACCGATGCTGGATTCAACAATGACAAACATTACAATTTTTGCATGGCCCGTGAACATAGCTATTCAGTCATCTGGTTCTATACTAAGAAACAATACAATACAAAGTAATTTCTTTGCCATTTCGGATTGACAGTCAGTGTTTTTCACTGAACTGAATTCTCAGCACGTCTCTGATTCATCCCTGCTTTTCCAGTCCAATCTGTGTGCTGTCGCACGCTCTTGTCTTTCCCAGATTGATTGACATTTTGTGTTGGTGAAGTCCTCGCAGACTGACGGTGGTTCTCGAGAAAACAGCTTGTCCCCGCGATGCCGGCCAGCTCCCACTGCCCTGGACTCCCGATGACAGACTGGGCCAACAGACAGGCTAGAGTGTGAAACCATTGAGGTTTGACTCACTGGGTGGGGATGGGGGGGTTGACGAGTTATGTAAGCCCTGGCAGCCTTCACACCAGCTGGAGGGGGAGGCCCTATTTAGCCCGGGGTAAGCCCTGGTTAGCCCGGGGTGGCCCCTGTTTAGGTCTGATCCTTTCCAATGCATGCCTATTGCCTAAGCAGTGCTAGCCTGGGCTGATAACAGTGCAGATGGAAGTGTTGTTTCATGAACCAACCTCACTTCATTAGAAATGGTTAGCCCAGATTGGTCTGGGTTAGCAATGAATAACAGTTATATCTGTCTTTATATACAGATTTAAGGAGAGAAGCAGATCAATAGCCTGGCAATTACAGACAAGATATTATTAGATTATGAATCCCAAGAAGATAAGAAGCTAGGAGATGAGTGAGAAAGGAAACACAAACTGATGGCATATCTGAACATAGTATAAAGTCAGTGTGCAGAGGACATTTCAAAAAGTGTGAAGTTGCTTCCTGTTTCCTGTGTGAGCGAAGCCACAGGGTTGCCCCAATGTGGACAGGAGGTGAGGCTGCGTGTCCTGAGTGGGCTAAACTGGGAACTTATCCAGTAATATCTGAATACACGTCCCTTACATGCACACAACATTCATATTCTGTGTCTGTGCATGCCATGTCTAAGATGGGGCCACTTTGCTTCATATGAACTATTGATTTATTCAGAATAATGTTTCTTAAGATACATTTTGAGATCATCATTTGAGATCAGGAAATCAGAAGCCAGAGCAGAAACACAGACCTTAGAGCAAAACCTTAGAACCCAGAGCAGAAGAAGAAGATTCTCAGAATCCTGGAGCCTGGACCGTGTATAAAAAGAAAGTGTCTGTGTTGCTTACTTGTGTTGGGAAGCTCTTCCTGGGATGTGATAGTGCTGCAACCTCTTCAGGGTTCTCTCGGAAACTAACCCAAGGTGCATTTAGATCACTAATAGCCCTGAGAGAATAGCAACTGCAATTCTTAAAATTGTCAGTGTGGCTCTCAGGTGCGACCGAAAGGGGGAGACCAATTGAAGTAGTCAGGACTCCTGTGGCTCAGCTTTATCCATATAAACAGACAAAGGGAGGACATGGAACGAACAATACGGTAATAGTTTTCCCTGAAGAAGAGGACTACTAAGAGTAAGAAGAATTGGACTAGTCAGTGCTAGACACTCCAGCTTTCGTTTCTTCATCCCCTCAGCACATTTTTCGGTCTCAAATGTGCAGCATGCCTGGGCTTTGAAGAGCTCTCAAGCATTTTCCTCCTCCAAGCGACCCCAGCAGGACGCCAGACTTTTTAAACGCGCTATTCAGTTGAAATTCCAAGCAACAGTTGATTTTCATGTCGAGGCTGCGCTCCGCTGCCACAGAAAAAAAAGTTCGAACGGCTTCCGTGCCACTGCACTGGTCTGTGTTTGTTTGCTCTCCTTGCATCACCTGTTTCAATTTTCCTCGAGCTAATTAAGGCGAAACCCTAGGGCACCTTTTGGTACAGGCAGGCAAACAGCCTTCAAGGTCCCTGTGGCCCTGGACAGCCTTCAAGGTCTCCTGTGGCCCTGGTAGAAACATGGGACCAAAAACAACCACGGAGAGGAGGAGGCTTGTAGGGGGGGGGGGGGTTATGGGTAATGAAAAAAATGTGGGAAGAGAGAATATTGAATAAAAACCGGGAACCGAAAGGGGTGGGGGGTTAGGGGGTTGCCTGGGTGATGAATAAGATCGATATAATAAAATAGAGATGTGTGGATGGAGCGACGTGCATAACTGGAATACAAAGGAGGGAAAACGGAACGGAATGAGAAGATGAGGCAATGGTAGATTAAGAACAACCTGTGTAGCTGAGCGTTGGCAGAGAAAGGGAGGGAGAGAGAAAGAGAGAGAGAGAGAGAGAGGCAGAGAGAACAAAACTTCTCGTGTCACACGGCGCTACCATGTGCTTTTCCAGGGAAGGCGGTGAGCTGAAAGTCGAAGTTACCCAATGTTCAATTGTGCCTGAGGGTCACTCACTGAACACTGATGAGTCTTCTCTGGTGAGACACACAGAGATGAGGCAGCCTTTGACCTGTGCTGTGGTAGGCTTCTGCTGGCTCCGCTCTTTGAGGATACATCTTCATTTCTTTCCTCCTGTTCAAAGCTGGTTACACTCTTTCTCAGAGATAGGTGTAAATCTTCTGAGAAGAATCAACAAAGGTTGTGTCCTTGACAAGTGGCGCGGTTGTAGGAGACGTCTCTACACCAACAGCACTCAATAGTTGCCTGTCACCTGTTGCTCTGATGTTTCTGCAGAGCAAAGTGTGGTGCTGGTTTGTGTGAAATAAGGTACTTAGCCTCAAAGACGTCTAGATCTCTTATAAAAAAGAAACCGGTAGTTGTTTTAATGAGATTAAATACAAAAGCTTTCAACTAAATTCCTCTGTCAATATTGAATATTTAACAAATCAATTGTATGTGCTACATCTTACTTACTGTAAACATAATAATGGGAATGCTTAAGTATGTGTCCTACCTTAAAGTACAGAGGCCAGAGATAACCAATTTGAAAATGTTGTCACTAAACCAGACATTTTGTTTCGTTTTTTTTTGGTTCTTCAAAGAGGTTGTACCTCGGGTGGCAGTTCCACCAACCAACCACATAATCTCTACACTTTACCACTGGCCTGCACGTCAACTTTTTTTTGAGTTAATACCTTTCATTTTTTATGTGACAAAATCAGTCAGAAACAAATGTTTGTTATAGCTGAGCGCCCATATATAAAAAAGGCTCTCCGGTTTTCTGTCTGGCAGAGGGCCATCAGAATCCTAGCAGCTCCACTCCTGGCAAATGGGGGCCATCACACAAATACATCTGTTACCCAATCGGCCCATTTCACTGGCTGTCAGCAGTCAAAGAGCGGGAAACACAGAGACAAAATGCTTCAGGGGGGAGGGAATGGGAAAAACATGAAGACATTGAGACGACTGAAGTTGAGGGTGAGGGCAAAGGCCAATAAAGATGGAGAGAGAGAGAGAGAGAGAGAGAGAGAGAGAGAGAGAGAGAGAGAGAGAGAGAGAGAGAGAGAGAGAGAGAGAGAGAGAGAGAAAGCAGCAGGGTTGGTTGTGTACCTCCAGGATAAGCCCAAAAGAATAAGCTCATGCCCAGCCTGCCAGGGGAAGGACAGGCGGACTGACTGTGAAGACCGTGAAGACGTCTTCGTCCTGCTGTGCCACCGTACCTTGACCTTACTAGTGCTGTCTCTGCTCTCCTAGCAAGGACTTTCTATGAATGCCATGCATATTTATTGATTTTGTCTACTTTGTGCTTACAGCTGCCGTCTGTCATCAGCAAGCGTGGGTGGTCTTTAGAGTTGTCCGAGAGACTGGGAGAGATAGATAGCCATTTGGGCTGTCTAATGCTGGGTTGCCCAGAACGCCACAGTCAGAGAAGTGCTATTAGAGCTCTGCGGCCCACCATCCCCACATCCAGAAGCTGCTTATTACAGATCTGATCACCACGGGCTACGAGAGAGGAGAGGAGGGGCAGAGGAAGAAGAAAAAAGGAACAATATTGCGACTTAGAGACAAAGCTCAATGTCCTTGCTCTAACGGCAAACACACACACACACACACACACACACACACGCTCACACACACACACAGACACACACACACACACTCACGCACACGCACACACACACACACACACACACACACACACACACACACAAACTCTCTCTCGCACACACACGCGCGCAGCAAAGTTTGCGTGTACGCGTGTCGTCTTTGTGGTGACAACAGGACAGCTGCAGCCTGCCTCCAGCACAAGGGTGATTGTGAAGCCGTAGGCAAACCCGGGCTAGAGAAGCCTGCTGGGGACACACTGAGAAGAACAGAGAGATGAGTCTCATGTTGCCTTGCATGCCCTGGACTCCCAGGACAACCGAGTCTACTGTAAATAGGTTGCTGCTTCTTTGGGTTGGTCAGATTGTCCCTGAACTAGCCTGTGCTTTGAGGATATATAGTTGTTGCGTTGTTGTTTTAGATGCATTACGTACAGAAGCACTGTGCAATAAAAGGGCAGTGTTCATAAGTGCCATGTATATAAAACTATTATTAATAGTACTTTTAATGAAATAAATGGTAGATATGATTAATGAGATCATTTAGAACGTTTGTCAGGTCATTTAAGAAACAGAAAGCCTACCCATTTCCATGTACTTTGGTCATACTGACCTATTCAGATTTGTTCATTTCAATATATATTTTTAATTCAACACACTCAGTAATTCATTGTTGAGTCATTCTGACTACATTTTCACCATATAATTTAAGGAAAAGGAAAAGTTTATTTTTATGTTCAAGACCAGTTATGAAGAAGAAAAAAAAAGTCTCCACGTGCATTTTTGTTTCCCTTTGAAAGTCTAGTGCCCACTGATTAACAGCCGCCTCAGCTCTGGAGGAGGGTTTTAGTCTCAGCTCAGGTAAGAATGAACCCACACTAGCGCTTAGGTGTTTATGTGAGATGTGGCCGCAATCTCCTCTTTCATTCACTCGTTCAGAAACAGGTTTTGGGATCAGATGACTTGGCTCCTGACAGATATTGGCAGCATGCGTGTGAGCGTCGCATTTGACACTGGAGACTTTCGACTCTGTGTATGTGAGCCAGGCAGGATGTTGATATAGTCTGTGCATACAACGTTGGCTACTGACAGAGGTTGATGGTGTAGTGTCAACACTGCTACCAGTACAATACAGTAACAGTATATTTGAACCTGGCTACTGACATTCTGATATACATACAGCATATACAGATATTCACAGTATATATATATGTATATTTTTTTCTATCTGAAGTGTTTTGTCCCCGGTGGCTTCTGTGTCATTGTGTTTCGGTAGAAGCAGGAGTGCTAATGTAGGATCAGTCATTCAGTGTGTGTGAAGGGGCTATTCACCAGCGCCGCGCCGCCCCGCAGCATTCCCCCTCCTCATTAGGCACTGGCCCCCCCTCCTCTCAAGCCTCCCTTTCTCTTCTCTGTTCCACACAGCGCACATCTCAACTCCGGTTCCCTTACTCATGTCTGCTGTGCCCCCGGGAAGCGGTGCTGAGCAACCCTAAACACAGAACGGAGGAGTCACGGGCGGCTGGAAGAATCCATCGAGTAATGGCAGGATACGCCCCCCCCCCCCTCCCGGAAAAAAGTGGGTCTATTTTAGAAACCCCCCTTGATGTTGATATTGTTGATGATGTACTCTTATTTCTCAACAAAAAAAAGAAAAGAAAAACATAAGTAAAGCCCCTGCGTAGTGTTCAGTGGTCTGTAACACCAGGTTTGGTCAGATGGGAGTGTAAAACATTAGCCTGCCCATTTATATCTGCCCTGGTCAAAAGATTTGATGGGATCTTCATAGGAGTCAGGCCTCCTTGCTTTGGCCTTCTGTAACCACTGCCTCTCATTATTACTCCTGTTTTAGCGCATATGCATGTATGAATTCAAAGTTATCAGATGAAGTTTTACATTAAAATCCTTGTGTTTGATACTAACCTTCAGTGGAGGACAGCCCTTTATAACCTCAAAGACTTGTCCATGATAAGGGAGCTATAGTTAGCTGCTCCTACTCTTTCATTCAGCTCAAAGCGCATCTTGTGAATCACAAAATGCCCGGTCGAAAATGTCAGCAACCACAGATTACGAGGAGTTTGAGAGTGTGTTTGCAACAAGCACAATAAACCAGCGACGGGCGTCCGTCTATTTCTGGACTGGCAATTTCAGCACTGAACTCAATTCCCCGAAGTAGAACGAGGTGAACCTGAGCTGGCCACTTCAAGAGGTCTTCGCACGTAGAGACTCAACAGAGAGAGAGAGAGAGAGAGAGAGAGAGAGAGAGAGAGAGAGAGAGACTGTCATTCCATGCTTTGTGGGCCCCTTTGGGAGCGTTTGTATAACTCCATAGAGTGCAGGTGGGCAGGTGAAGGTGACCTTAATGTAGTTCTGTTTAGTTGATTTCTGTTTATTACGTCGAAGGGAACCCGGTGAATACCGTTCGGCTGATTAAGGCCGAGGCGGATTATTAAGATCATTACCTGTTTGTTATTACTCTGGGGAGGCATGGAGGCAGAAGTGAGTCATCACCAGGGGTCCCTTCTCTATGGAAACACTGGTTTAAAGGAGGCCTGTGGCATGTTTACGATGACGTTTCTTCTTCTCCCCCCCCAAAAATCCAATGCAGGTTAGGGCCCAGAAAAGAAAACATTTGCGTGACCCTGCCGGGAATCAACCTTCTTTTCCCTGGGGGTGGTGTTTGTCCCTGTGCTCCACCCCCATCACTCCCCTCCTCAACAACCCATTTAAAAGCCTCCTCTGGATCTGATCTGAGTTACCGTTTCCTCTGTCCGTGGGGTCATTTACTCAGGCGTGACTGGGAGATTAGATTGGGGGGCAGCGTCCTCCTCTAAAGAGCCCACTGGACGTGCTGTTTGGCATAGAGGCGCTGCAGAAAGTCTTACAGAGCTGCAGGTTCTCTATGCTGTGTACTGCCCGTTCCATAATGGAGGTTTAAATCTAGAGTTGTAGCTCTTGCGTTGTTTAAAGATTTGTTGATACATTGAGGTGAAGTTACATTGAAAGGTTTATAAGAAGGGTTTGTCCGACATGCAGACATTCGGCTAGAATTGTATGACCTTGAAGGCTATTCCATGTCCCTAAATTAACACATTCTTATCAATTCTGCACCTTTTGCTGCCTTCAGAGAGGCTTTGTGGGAAGGGAGTTGGTGTTTAGTAAAACAATACGTTCCACCTGGGCTATTATTATTATTGCCCCTTTACATAATATATCTTGAATCCTCTTTGCCCCAGTTGACAATATGCATCATTTATTCACGGCGGTGGTGCTGTGGTGGTCCAGTGCAGGCGGGGCCACGTGCGGTGACCGGGACAGGGGGGCTGGAGCCCTGCGTCTGGTCCTCTCACCTGCTCTGTCTGGCTCCTGCTGCCTTTACTATGATCCATTTACGATCTGATTGAGAGCAGGACTCTGGCAGTGAGTGGAAACAGACGCTCTGGACGGACAGGTCTGGGACCTAGAGGGAGTGCAGAGGCCTCTCATGGTCGAAACCTTTTCAAAGACTCCTAGAGGCATATGGACATTTTCCTCTTACTTTGATTCAAGTATATGTGGCACTCTGAATATATTCTGACAGAAAATGATATTTATATATATTTATGGTCCTGTAGATGAGAAATGAATGGCAATATGACAGCTGGTATGACTGAATAAATGTATTAAAAGCAATATGAAAATATGCTATACAAATATATATATATATATATATATATATATATATATATATATATATATATATATATATATATATATATATATATACACATATATATATAGCTGATTGCTTTACACTCTGTACTAGACTCAATACTTCCCACTTACTGTATGTGAAAGAGCTATAGGACAACCCTCTAAGAATGGTCTCAACCATTTTTTATCCATAACTTCCATGCCTTCTACATGGAAGGATCTGTTTTTTTAGCACCTCGTTGTTGGCCCATCTGGAGGACAGGCAGCCTGAGAAGGTGCTGGGATGAGTGACTGTTCCTGGGATGAATCACTCCCATAGAGACCCTAGTCAGATGAACATACCGTCCAGCAGAAAGCTGGACAGGAAATGGCTGGCTATCCAAACGCGACATGTTGAACGCCCTTGTGGAGCATCTGTAAGGCAATTTTCGGTTAATTGCATAACCAGAAACGGTAAATCCATGTAAGGGTTGCACAGCTAATGCCTGCCATACCACAGGAGTAGAGTAGAGATTGTTCCAAAACAATAAATAGGGATATGTAATTATGAACACACTTTGTCTCACTCTGCTATGAATAGCTTGCTTGTCTTAAGGAATCTCTTTTGTCTCTAGTTCCAAGAAGTGAAATCGTTCAGCTCATTTCGGGAATTAATCAAACACTTTTAAAATACCTAAAAGAAATACACAACAGTCTCGATCTACTTTGCTCCTATGAACATCTGAAATGCTCTGTCATGCGGGACCTCTGATCAAAGGCTCTTTTAACTTTGTTTTTCTGTTGTTCAAAGTCACATGCTCCCCCCCCCCCCCCCCCTCTAGATGGTGCACCTAACAAGTAACTCCCTGATCCTCAGTCACTTAGGCTCTGGTGTATTCGAAGTGAAATACTTTGCAAAATCCCCTCTGAAGATTTTCCGCTTTCCTGACACCCTCCAACAGCCCTCCCACAGATGACTCCAAAATGTTGTGAGGAAAATGTTAATGACGGAGGTATAACAATAAGGCACGTTTCACTTGTGTGAAAGAGACAAATCATAACGCTGTTACAACAGTGTCCACGATTCATTTGGGCCTTTTCAAGGGAACGAGTCTATTTCTGTCTGTTGGAATAAGTTCAAATAGAGGAGAGTTAAAGGGACAGAGAGTGGCGTTTCAACCCCTTCTCCAGCACAGACTTCCAGCAGCAGCACCAGGGAAACACATGGAGCATGTTTTTCTCTTTGATTAATTATTCTGTTGAAGCCGCGTTGATGGGCTGCAGGCGGAGCCTCCCCGTGAATGGACGCCGCCGCTCTCTCCGATAGCTGTTTCCTTGGCAACCCCCGGAGGGCATGAGGAAAGCGAGGTATAAAAACGCAGCGCTTCTCTCTCGCCCGGGCTCACTCTGAAGTGGCGTGGCTCTCTTAAGTACTCCTTCACTCGGAGCTGCAGAACGCTCCTGCCTGTGGCGCCTCTCGCTCACCTGTCTCTTTCCCGGAGGCTCCAGGCGGACTCTCCCTGCCTCTCTCTCTCTCGCTCTCTCTCTCCCAGCCCCAGGCTGCCTCTCTCTGCCTTTCTCCCTCCCAGCCCCCCGGCTCATCAGCAGCAGCAGAGGTCCAGCATGATGCGCCCCAAGGATCTGCGGCAGGGCTCGGGCACCAAGACCTTCCTGGATGCCATGAACGAGGGCAAAGTTCACCTGGCGCGCTTCGTCCTGGACGCCCTGGACGGACGCATCATCAACTCCAAGGCGGAGAGCAGCCGCACCCTGCTGATGTCCGCCGTCAGCCTGCCGGAGGCGCCGGCCCGGGCCAGGTTCAGCCAGCTCCTGCTGGGGAAGGGAGCGGAGGTGAACTCCCAGGACGAGACGGGCCGCACCGCGCTCAGCCTGGCCTGCGAGCAGGGCTACCTGGACACCGTCAAGCTGCTGGTCCAGTTCAACGCCGACCCGGACGTGTGCGACGTGTGGGGGAACAGCCCGCTGATGTATGCCGCCTACGCGGGCCACAGCCAGGTCCTGGACTTCCTGGTCCGGGCTTTTAAGAGGATGGGCCTGCGACTGGACCGGGTCAACCACTCCGGACACTCCGCCCTGCAGGTGGCCCTCTTCTTCGACCACAGCCAGTGTGTCCAAGTGCTGACCGGTGGCGGCCGTAGAGGAGGAGGAGGAGGAGGAGAAGCAGGAGGAGGAGGAGGAGGAGGAAGGGGAGCCGTGGAGGGGGAGACTTGGCGGAAGGAGGGGGAAGAGGAGCGGCGCCAGCCCAATAAGCTGCCCAAGGCGGTCCTGGAGCGGTTTTCCCGGCCGATCCACAGCGGCATCGAGGAGCTCCCGAGCCTGCTCAACAGGTTGAAGACGGGAGACAGCAGCGGGCTCTGGGCCCGCCTCACCAGTCACAACCAGAACCAGACCCAGCATCCCGAGACCCCGCAGCAGGTTCTGTTCACAGCCAAACAGCTCCAGAACCGCTCCGCCAGAGGCGGCGCCACTTTGAGGCAGCTCTCGGACCCCAGCCCCACGGACAGCCAGACCAGAGGGCCGGGGGAGAAGCAGGCCGACAGCCTCCCTGTGTGGGGTAAATCCAGGTCCCTCCCCCTGGAGCAGCTTGCTGGAAGGAAGCAGTCGTACCAGGGCGAGGTGAGAGTGACGGGCCTCTCAGCCAGCCGGTTAAAGAGAGCCTCCCTGCAGGACGATCACTCGCTCATGACCCGAACGGGCCACGGGAACACCGGCACTCTGACCGGCAACAAAACCACCAGCGCGCCGAAACCACTGCTCACCAGCAGGAGAAAGTCTGGTGGTGCCACGGGGGAGGCGAAGGAGGAGGGCGGGAGGTGCCGAGAGGAGACCGCCGACCCGGTGCTCTCTGTGAGAAAAGAGAAGAGAGGCAGTCTCCCCCCGCTGGGTCGACCCGGCGCCAAGAACCTCTCCGGGGACCAGGGTCCGGTGTGGCCGCCTGGTTTCTCCGGGCTGGGCAGCCGACTCCTGAGGAGGTTCACGGCTCCGGAGTTTCTCCGGACGGTCATGGACTGCCACCTGGGCTCCTCCGGGACGGGCGCCCGGGGCAAGATGGCTCGGTCGGAGACCTTCCCGTTCACCCAGGCCCACCAGAGAGTCCACAGCCAGCCCAGCGTGGACAGCATCAGCGGGGTGAGGTGCGAGTTTGACAGCAGCACGGCCTCACAGACCACTCTTCAGTAGAGACAATACGTGAAGGAAAAAGCCCCTCTGGCAAGGTACTCAGGCTCTGAAATCTTATATGGTCGTTAATCCAAGCTGTTCGAATATACAATAAAAGAAAATAGGCTGATATATTCTAGTCATCGACAAAAAAAAAAGGGTGAATGTGTCTTTATCTTTTGCTCTGTTCTTGACTACTTGCTGTGACTATAATGTATAATGTATTTTGAAAATCTTTGCCTTTTTTGCACATATTTAATACCAGTTTGTGAGCTATGGATGAGCACTTTACATACCGTTGACATAATGCATATTTAATAATCTACTGACACCTGCATCATGGGCTCCGTGTTTGGCTGTGCCATTTGTATTTTGCTGTAAGCTAGGTTGCTTCAGCTATGTTTTGATAAAAACGTAATCATTAAATATTTTGAAACAAGCACAATTGGTCCTTTTTTAAACTTTGAATTAAATGTGTGTGTGTGTGTATGTGTAGGAAAGAGATTGAGATAGAGAGTAAGAGAAAGTGAGACTGATGAAAAACAGACTGCATTTGCATGCAAACCCCACGTGTGAGATGGAAAGAGAATATTATTTAAAGGAGATAATCAGCAATTCACTTCACACCTCTGTCGTTTGTATTTATTAGAGATTCAATCGGCATTATTTATTGATTTATACAAAATGTACATAATGCATAATTTGTCTTTTCCGTGAACTGGTCACATAGAAATCCAAAGAGCAGATCGCCGATGTGCTGTTCACTGTGGGAAATGAGGAGCATGTGCAGTGTGTCCTGAAATGGAGCAGGGATGGGATCAGGGGGAGTGGTCGTTATCACATGGCAAATTGGTGTACTTTCTCTATTCAAACTAATGCACACACACACACACACACACACACACACACACACAGACACACACACACACACACACACACACACACACACACACACACACACACACACACATCTCCCTAGTGACAAATGCGTCCTGGACGCTGAAGTGACAACGCTGAGAGGTAAGCAAATATGAACATCTTGTACACGCCATGCCTACAAGCACACGCACTACCAAAACCTGTGAGTGAGATAGAAATGTGAAGTAACGTGGGATAACTTAGAACAATGGGCCCAGAAATAGAAGATAAAGTCCTGATAGTAATATACAATATTTCTATTTACATCGTCTGTAAGTCATCTGCTACGTTTAGAAGTCTGTGCTCCAAAATCCGAAATCCCTATTTTACAACCTCACATTGTACAAATACCGTGAGGAATTTCACATAGAAACCAAACAACAGCAAATAAATTATCAAAAGGAATTTGTCTCAGTAGTTCTGGTAGCAGCAGTTTCCATCCAGTCATCCGTTGAGGAGGGGCCTGTCTTCACAATCTACCCAGAGGAAGTGTTCCTGCCCTGGGGCTGGCAGGCGGCTCAGGCCATGAGCCACAACCAGCCAGCTTATACAGTCCACACAGGTAACACCCTGTCAGACCAGCTGCTCAGTGCAGAAGCTACATGTCCATCTTTGTATTCACAGCAGTGAGTTCTCTCCAACAGGCTTTCTATCTGTCTATTGAGCCAGAGAGAGTTCTGTTTTTTCTCTGCATGCTGCCTGTCAGAGCCCTCCTTAAGATTCTCCACCACGTCCAGGCGCTAGGCTTGCTCTCAACCTAACCTTTTGGCCAATTGGTAGCCCTCTTGCAGCAAGATGCTGATTGGCTCTGCTCTCTGGAGCTGCTTGTCCCGTTGGCCAGGCTGCCAGAGGGGTTGTTTGCAGATGTGTGGGTGTGTGTGTGTGTGTGTGTGTGTGTGTGTGTGTGTGTGTGTGTGTGTGTGTGTGTTGGCAGGGTCAGGGGTCAGCAACGGGACATGCGCTTGCGGTACTGCTCCACTAGGGGCACCAGGCACTTGGTGGAGCCGCTGTGTAACAGGAAGGGGTGTTCTAGCAGGTCTGTGGCGCTGGCCCGCTCCATCGGCTCCCGGGTCAGCATTCGCTCCAGGAAGTCCCTCAGCACCGGAGAGATCTGCGTGAAAACAAACACACACACACACACACACACACACACACATACAAAGACACACACACCCAAACAGAAACACACATACAAACAGAAAAACACACATTACATTGAAGACATTTTACATTCAAATAATCTATATCTAATAATCAAATTTTGTAAATGTTCTTTCTCCAAGCTCAAGCTAACAGGTTCCTGTAGCCTCTATTGAACATTCTATAAGACAATCTTTTCAGTTTTCCTGGACGCTAAGATTTTCCCTCACCTGGCTGGTGTTCCGGACAGTGGGAGCTGATTCGTCTCTCAGTCTCTTCATGGCAGCAACGGGCGTCTCACTGAAGTAAGGTGGCTCACCATCCACCATCTCCACCACCATGATGCCCAAAGACCACACGTCCACCTGACACACACACACACACACACAGAAGGACAGACGGACGGACGGACAGAAAGCAAAAAAAAAAAAAAGAAAGAAAGAAAGAAAGAAAGACAGAAAGACATTAATACCGCAAAAGATAGAAAAGTATATTAAAATGTGAAATTGAAATGAAAAAGTCTGAAAAATGGAAGTAGATTGAAGGTCCCAGCCTACCTCTGTGCCATAGGGGGATTTAGAGATCACCTCAGGAGCCATCCAATAGGGCGTTCCGACCAACGACTTCCTTTTTGGGATGTCCTTACTGATCTGAGCACAGAAGCCAAAGTCTGACAGCTTGATCTGAGGGTGGAGGAAACAGCAGCAGGCAATCAATACGTTATTATCATAGACATTTATTTCAATATATTAATAATAACATAAACAGGGCCAGCTTATGGTGTGAGGGACTGAGTGGCAGGGTGTTTTTGTGTTGCAGTTACCCTCCCGTCCAGAGTGAGCAGTATAGAGTCACTCTTGATGTCTCTGTGGATGACTCCTTGGGAGTGGAGGTAGGCCAGCGCCTGTAGCACCGCCTCACATACCGTGGCGATCTGCTCCTCGCTCAACCTGCCACAGCGCAAACACACGGAATCTCTAAGTAGAACCTCCACACTAAAACTCTAATGTCTCATTTCGAATTCTCAAATGTACGCCGGATTCAGGCATGATTTGGGACTGCCATTTGATCAGGTGTACGTGTGTGTGTGTGTGTGTGTGTGTGGGGGGGGGGGGGTGTAGAGTTCAGCAACAGTGTCTCATTTGAGAACGTTCAATCAGTTCAGGGGAAGCGTTTAAGTCATGGGAGAGTGACAGCTGGCTGCCCTGGGGCACTCCGTCCCGACGCTGTGCTGAATCAGAGAGCCGGCGTTGTGGCTACTGTCTAAACGTCACGGTCAGCGAAACACACCACGGTCACTTCCTCCCGTGTCAGGGCAGCAGCCTGTTCTGATTATCCCCTCCTAGTGTTGTGCATTGACTGCCGCGTTGAACATGCTGTGCCAACAGAGCCAAATCCAATTGAGTTCAATTTGGGCCTACACTCTGTCGTCTCAGCATGCACAAACCCGATTATGTTATTGAATCTATCGTACATCCTGCCCCTTAGGAGGAATGTGTCTGTACGTTTGGAGCCTGTGATAGGCTACTTGTGTCCTACAAGCAGCCCATTTGAGAGACTGTTTGATCTTTTCACTCAATAGGTGCTTTCACCTCGTGGGAAAGCTGCTATTCTGTACGAATCCAGTGCATCTCTGCATCTCGGTCATCCATGCCGACCTGTGTACCGTTTAGCTGCCACCAGTCAGTGCAATAGCACCCTCTTGTGGCGGATCGGATTACAAGGCGAACCCTACAAATCACATGATGCCGTGTCACTATTTCTCCATCCCTGTTTTCTGGATCCCTGTTTCTCATGTGTTTTTTTTTTGGGGGGGGGGGGGGTAAATCTTTGTACCCACGTCAGTCTCTGGTCTTTCCCCAGGTGAGGTGCTCTCGCCTGGGACCTACAGAGGACATCGTGCCTACCTGGTCTCCGAGACGATGTTGGTGAGAGCCCCTCCCTGTAGATACTCCATGATGACCCACAGCTCCTCCTCCACCAGGGCCGACTTAAACATCTGCACCACGTTCCTGTGTTGGTAGTCCCTCATGATCACCACCTAGAAATAAAACACATTGTGGCGTGCATCATAACCTCAACCTCGCGTATGACATTCACCAAATGTTACTTAATCACTCCTATACAGAACCCTGTCTGTAACACGATTGCTTTTGTGCCGGCACGACCACCAGGCACACACAACAAGATGGCCATTTTGCTAATCCATTAAATATCTGCACATTAAATATCTGCATCTGTTGCTTTTGTCCTGGCAGTCTTTCCACGATCACCAAGTACACGTAAAAGATGACCATTTTCGTAAACCTATGAAGAACCCTGACACAAAAGATGACCATTTCCTAAACCTATGAAGAACCCTGACACAAAAGATGACCATTTCCTAAACCTATGAAGAACTTGTCTGGTCTCACGGGAAGTGCCGGAAGTGTGGCTCCTCTCCCGTACCTCGTTAAAGAGCAGCTCCCTCCTCTGCTGTCTCCTCAGGTCCATCATCTTGACGGCCACCTGCCGCCCGCTGTGCTTCTCCCTGGCGATGCACACCACGCCCGTGGAGCCCTCGCCGATCTTCACAAAGTTCTCCAGGTAGGAGCGCGGGTCGCCCTTGTCCACCACCATCTGCAGCGCCGCTTTGAACTGCTCGTGGCTGACCTTCGGCGGGTCGGGGGGCGGCCGCGGGGACGGGTGCAGCGGGGGCCGGAAGGCCGGGGAGCAGGTGCCGGGCGGGCTGGTGGCCAGGGACCCCGTGGGCGAGGGTCTGGGCTGGGAGGGGCTGTCCTGCAGGGGGAAGGGGGCGTTGGGGCACCCGGAGTGGCGGAGGAAGGCCTCGGGCCCGCTGGCCCTCAGGCCCATGTTGGGGGACAGACCCAGGGTGTAGCTGGCGGAGGAACGCACCGCCCTGTGGGGCCGCACGCCGCCCACCATGGGGCTGCTGGAGCCCGTGGGCAGCAGGCCGGAGTGGTACCGCACCACCGACTCAGCCTGCACCACACACAGAGGAGAGAGAGAGAGAGAGGAGATATGGAGAGAGAGAGAGAGGAGATATGGAGAGAGAGAGAGAGGGAGAGAGAGAGAGAGGAGATATGGAGAGAGAGAGAGAGAGAGAGAGAGAGAGAGAGAGAGAGAGAGAAAGAGAGCGAGAGAGGAGATATGGAGAGAGAGAGAGAGAGAGAGGGAGGGAGGGAGAGAGAGAGAGAGAGAGAGAGAGAGAGAGAGAGAGAGAGAGAGAGAGAGAGAGCGAGAGAGAGAGAGATAGAGGGAGAGAGAGAGGGAGACAGAGAGAGAGAGAGAGAGAGAGAGAGAGAGAGAGAGAGAGAGAGAGAGAGAGAGAGAGAAGATAAAGAGAGAGAGAGAGAGAAGATAAAGAGAGAGAGCGAGGAAATATGGAAAGAGAGCGAGAGAGGAGATAGAGGGAGAGAGAGGAGGGGGGCATAAAGAGGACGGGTGGGAGGCGAAGAGGTGGATAGAGGGAGTCGAGGGAGTACATAGGGAGATAAGGAGAGAGAAGGAGATTGAGAGAGACAGAAAGAAAGATAGAGAGAGCGAGAGAGGATCCAAGGAGAGAACAGTTTACATATTAGGGTTGGCAGCTTGCCCAGGGTCCTGGCTTACTGTATAATAACATGTAAATCTGCCTGCCTTTCTATCTTTCTGTCTCTCTCTCTCTGCCTCTGTCTCTCTCTCTCTCTCCCTCCCTCCCTCCCTCTCTGTATCTGAGCATTTTTCTCTCTCAACCTCTTCCTCACCTGACGCCCCCCCCCCCCCCCCCCCCCCCCCCCCCCCCCCCCCCCCCCCCCCCCCCCCCCCCCCCCCCCCCCCCCCCCCGCCCCCCCCATATTTTGGCGGAGGGGTTGCTATGGCAACCGGCCTCTCCTCTTGACAGCTGGCCAAACAGAACCTCTCCAAAAACATCGACCGAGTGGTTTGTCTATAGAGTACACGCAGAGGAGGAAAAAACGTCGAGAGGCCCTTCATCTGTTCCTGGCCTACCGGCACTGTTACATAACACCAGCCATATGGGAACACTGGTGGTAAACCATCTCATTCAGAGAGGAAGCGATGACCGGTTGCACATGGCGTTACATTACGTGACGCGAGGAAGTTTTAGGAGGTCGTACCTTGAGGTCGTAGGAAGAGTACGGCCGGCCGGGGCTGTTGTGTCCGTGGCCGTAGAGCCGGTAGTCGGGGACGTGGACCCCCATGTCGCCATAGTGACCCGGCTGGGCGGCCATGGCCGGGCTGTAGAAGCAGGCGATGGGCCGCTGGGCGCCGGGGGGCCCGCCCTCTCGGGGCAGCTGGAAGTCTCTCCTCCACACCACCCGCTCCATGGGACCCCCCACCTCCGAGCTAAAGTACCCGGGCGGAGGCCTCGGAGGCTGGGGCGGGGGCTGACGCGGGAGCTGGGGTCCGTCCAGACAGCTGACGCTCACCTCGTAGGTGGACCGGGCTCGGGGGAGGAGCCCGTTAGGCTGCAGGGTCACGCTCTTCTTCATGCCCATGTAGGGTGTGTTGGTCTCGCTCTGGATCTGCCGAGCCCTGTCCCCCCACGGGTCCTCCCCGGCCTCCCCCTCGTCGCCCAGCAGCAGCTCCTCGTACTGGTAGGTGTCGCCCTCCCTCTCCTCCCCGAGCCTGCCCAGCGACTGGGCCCTCTTCCTGGCCGAGGGGCTGCAGCGCCGCAGGGAGTTGGAGCTGGTCACCGACAGGCGGCTCATGTCGTTGATCATGGCCGAGATGTAATCTCCGTGCCCTACCATCGTCCCACGCACGATGGTCTGGAACAAACAGGCACGCACACACGCACGCAAGCGCACGCGCACACACACATACACACACACACACACACACACACACACACGCAAATGCACATGCACGCACATGCACACGCACACACACATACGTACACTGAGTCCTCGGCACACTGAGCAAAGAGTACACTGACTGGCTGCACATTATGGCATCCTCATTGGCTTGGGCTGAAAGGAATAATAGGGTTGGCATAATGGTGGCTAGAAGGCAAGATAATTTTAGACCATCTGAAAGGACATCTTTATCATTCTTCAGAGAGTCTGACTTGAATCATTCCCCCTGTGGGCAGCTTGGTCTTTTTGAATACATTCAACAAATGCAGCGTAAACATGGAAGAAAAATGTGATTTGCAAAAATGTGCAAGTTTAGTTCAAAATGCAGAAGGCTTTGTGATTTTAAGCCATTCGTATGTGAGAGAGGGGGCTAAACATGACCTAATAGAAGAGAGAGAGAGAGAGAGGGAGAGAGAGCGAGAGAGAAAGGAAGGCATAGAAAGATATAAAGGATGAGAGTTTACGTGTGCGTATGTTTGTGTGTGTGTGTGTGTGTGTGTGTGTGTGTGTGTGTGGGTGCGAGTGTGTGTGCTTGCGAGGCAGTTTTACTGAAAGAGGGAAAGGAAAGAAAGGGAAAACAGGGGGAAAGAGAGAGAGAGAGAGAAAAAGAAGAAGGAAACAAAGGTAGCCTCGTCAGAGGGGACGTCGGGTGACATTGATGAGACCCCCTGTAGAGTTTTTCCCTCTGGCTTCTCTAATGAGTGGCGTTTGCTCGGCCCTGTCTGCAGCCTGTCACCGTCTAATTTACAGAGCCCTCCCTTCACCCCTGCTCCTGTGCCTAACCTGTCTCCTCTTGACGGTGCTATTAAAAAGCATAAATCTCCTCTCAAAGCTGACACGTGGATTTCAGAAAACGCAGCGCTCTCATATATCCCCGCGGTAATGAAAATGTTGGTGTTATGGTTTTTTTCTCTTCTTCTTCCATAGGGCCATAAATGGCATGGACAGAGCGTTCTTTGAAGCGTGGAAATTGTGAGATTCGCAAGCTTTATCGCTCACTGCCAGTCCCCCCCAGCTCTGCTGGACCTGCACTTTTTATCCCCCCCCCCCCCCCCCCCCCCCCCCCCACCCCCACCCCACCCAACCACCACCACCACCCCGCCCCCCCAGGGCTGACATCAGTGGAGCGTCGGCACGGTCTCTTATTAATCACCGAACGGCGCGGTTGTAAATCTCCACGATCCTCCCAGGACTCACTGGGTCATTAGCCACGCCCCTAGCATGACAGAGCAGCGCCTTCTCTTCCGCCAGCATCACGGCAAGCTGCTGAATCCTCCGCCGGGCCGGCACCGCGGCAGACAGACCCTTTTTACAGAGCCGGCATCATATCACAGGCTTCTAGAACTATCTAAGAACCATCCGTTTCACTCCACTGCAATTCAAACCGTGCCGCAGGTCAAGTCCCAGTTTTGAAGCCTGACACAACCAGAACGGTGACGTTCAAGGAAGGGTCGGATAGAAGCCCTACGAACATGTCACTAATATAATCGAAACCTATTCTAAACACTAACATGGCTGACCACACAAACAGCGTGGTTTCGGGTACCTTCTTGGGCCGCAGCTCCACCTCGGTGATCCTGGAGGGGTCCACCATGGGTCGGGGCCGTCGCAGGTTTTCGATCAGGCTGTGCCATTGGGTGGGCAGGCCCACGAAGCAGCCCTGCGCGGGGTCGAACGACGTGTGCACCCGGTGCTCAAAGTTCCGGGGCGTGGAGATCTCGGGCCTCTTCTTCTTCTTCTTCCTGAACATGGTGCGGGACGGATGGGAGACGGCGGGCCCCGCTTCACCGCGGCGCTGGAAAGGAGAAGAAGAAGAAGAAGAAGAACAAGAGACGCTTCAGCTGGGGATCTAGTCGGAGACGTGCGCCACAGTCTATCGGTAAGGGCTTGGGTCGGCTAGCTCATAGGCAGTTGTCGTCCATTCAAAAACGTGTAAACGTGTATTTCAGTCATTTCAAGTTACTAATTATCACTGAGGAAATGAAATATCCGTCTCGTTTTAGCCGAGCCAGTTGAAATTGGCACCAAGTTGTCATTGGCAGCGACGGCACGGAGAAAAGCGGGACAGGAAACCGCCTCGGTCTGAACGTTGACTGCCCCCGCTGCGCCAGAGCACCATCGGATCCTCTCCATGGACAGACGCCGACAGAGAGCCCTGCTAAATATGCCAACAGATCCTTTTCCGCCTGAGAGGGCAGGCCAACGATATTCAAGCTGTCCGTCCGCTGTCGCCTGCCGCCATGCCGGGGGGAGGGGGGGGCGGGGGGCAGAGTCAGGTGCGTTTGAGGGACGATGGAGGCGGGAAGGAGGACTCGCTGGCTGAGTGGAGAGGGTCGTGGAGGCTGAGGATGGGAGGTAGAGGGCGGGGCAGGGAGGGGGGGAGAGGGAGCAGGCGCCAGGGGGCCTTATTGGGCCAGAGTGTAATGAAGGGTGCATCTCTGCTCCATTGAGGTTTGTTCATCCTCTTTGTGCCCTTTACAGAGGAGCACATGGCCTGGCCACGCCACAGCCCATGGGCCTTTGATGCATTAGAGGGAAGAAGCACACACACAGAGAGAGAGAGAGAGAGAGAGAGAGACAGAGACAGAGACAGAGACAGAGAAAGAGAGAGAGGAAGGGAGGGACACACACACACACACACACACACACACAAATGAACACACACACACACACACACACACACACACACACACACATACATGCACACACACATGAGCACCCACACACAAATGAACACCCGCAAACACACATGAGAACCAAAAAACCCAAACACACCCACACACACACACACACACACAGGCTAAAGAGGCTCCGATGCTCCACAGCCCCCTATAGCGGACTGGTCTAATGACAGAGCACCAGGCTCTGTGACTTCCAGGGAAGACTGACTACTTCGTCTCCAGGGAGATGAGTTTCTGAGTGGGCCGCCCCAAGGCCCTGCTACCATAAACATCCATCATGCACGCCACATGTGAAGTGGTATGTGGTCCTGGTATATATGCTACATACATGATGCATGTGGAGGACGCTGTTGTCATGTATGCAGCATTCCTTGCTATTCTAAAATCAAGGGGGGGTGGGGGGGCGCTGGAATTAGATCCATGAAATGGAGATGATTTCCCAGCTGTGGTGGCAGACTCCAGCACAATCGACTCTTTTCATGACTACTTTAGACAGAGTTGTATAGTTTCCAGCTACCTTAAAGATGTACTCAAAATGATTCCAACAGCTGTTGTACATACCTCCACTGCTATTAATAGGGAAATGATTTTGGTACGGTAACGTCTGATCCAACACTACCTGAGAGTTCCACAAGGCTCTGATCACCCGGGATGAGTGACATCATCGCGAGCTGTATCAGTGTCTAACCTCTCTGCCTCCGGGGCTTGGGGAGGAAGGAGGGGAGGGGGAAGGGAAGGAGTGAACGAGAGGAGGGGGATGGTAAGAGGAGAAAAGAAGACAGGAGGAGGAGGAGGAGGAGGTGGAAGAGGAGGAGGAGGAGGTGGAAGAGGAGGAGGAAGAGGAGGAGGTGGAGGAGGAAGAGGAGGAGGTGGAGGAGGAAGAGCAGGAGGAGGAGGAAGAGGAGGAGGAGGAGGTGGAGGAGGAAGAGGAGGAGGAGGAAAGAAGAAGGCCACACAGCTGTATGATCCCGACTCCAAATATGGGAAGGAGGAGGATGGCGGGGGGGAACCTGCCGGTGGGCGAGATCACAGCCGCCATCGAGGGCCACGGGAATGAGTCGACGAGGTTCATTCTGGTTGCACAAGGTTGCATAAGCTGATCATTCCGTGGTCCCCTTAATGGAGAACGGCTGAACGTTGGGGTAGCGTATGGTGAGTGGGATGGGGAGGGGAGGGGATGGAGGAGGAGGGGTGCGTGTGTGTGTGTGTGTGTGTGTGTGTGTGTGTGTGTGTGTGTGCTGGATAGAGACAGGGACCTAGTTCACTCGTCTGACAGACACGGAAATGCTTTTACCCGGCGGGCCCGTCCTCACAGTCTCCTCAGCTTTCACAGAGAGGAGTGTTTTCCTCTCCACAGCCAGCCGGCCGGGCGTATATGTTGGCATTGAGCAGACCACTGTTTACCCAACACGGGGGTTTCCTCTACAAGCAGATCGATCAATATTTACTCATGAGTGAAATGCAAACGGCTCCAGGGAAAACGCTGCCGCTGACGGCCACCCCCGGCCGGCCCGCCCGCTTCGGACCGGGACCAGAGGGCGGAGGGGCGCAGGGCACCCTGCCTCCCGGAACCACAGCCACACACCGACGGGGGCCCGGTCCGATCCATCCTCAGCTCCTCCGACGCAGGCCAGGAGGAAGACCAGCTCAGCACGACGACATGATCACCAATGGAATGAAAGCACACGTAACTAAAACTGTGCGGTCACTGCCCCCCCCCCCCCCCCCCCCCCCCGGGGGTTTAGCGAACGCAAATATTGATTCACACCCTTTAATCACATGCCTGTGCCCCCCGTATCGATCGGTGGCTCCACCACACTTATGATGGTCCTCACAACAATAATCTATTGATCTCCGGGGCTGTGGGAGGGTGTGGATGGGCCATGGAGCTGGAGTCGCAGTGTGTGCGTTCTAACTCTGTCCGGGCGGTCCCTTGGCCGGTGGGGGGGGGGGGGCACTGCATGGGGCTGACCTCGCGCCTCTGCCTTGACCGCCACAGCTAGAGGCTCTGCTTGACTCTGCCGCAAGACAGCAAGGACTGCCTATTAATAAAACATGGGTTCAACAAATATTACAAAACACCGCCACCTTGACTCAGCTCTTCTCTGCCCGCTGCTTGGTCGTTTTATCCTGAACACAGCACCGCTGAACACAGCACCGCTCGCTTGGTAGGAACTCTACAAACACTCCCGAGACAGTTTGTTACAACCAATACAATCCCCCTCAAAAGTCATCCTTCTATCATCCTGTCGGTTTCTCCACAGTCATCCATCCATCCGGGCATCCATCCATCCATCCGTGGACCTATCCATTTATCCTTCTATCTATCTGGTCCGGCAATAGTTTACCCAAGGAGGACATGAGTGGAGAGGGGGCAGGGCGCTCACCCATCCCCTGAATGGAGCTGTCAGTGTGGGCTAGCTGGAGGGATGGAGAGGGATGGAGGGATAGAGAGGGATGGAGGGATACTGGGGGTAGTAAGAGGGTTTCTAGGGCAGATGTAAATGGATGGAGTAGGGGTGGGGGGCTGGGGGTGCAGGGATCCCGTAGAGGGAGGGAGCGATGGAGGGAGCAATGGAGTGACCGTGGAGAAGCGGAGGGATGAAAAGATAAGGGAAGGAACATTGTATTCCTAGGTTGGTTGGGTCTGCAGCGCCACACAGGGCCGACTGATTACTCCTGATTTCCTTTCCTTTTTTTTTGTATCTGTTGTGTTGGCAGGCTTGTTTAGCCCCAGGCCTCGGGGGAGAGGGAGCTCAGACACAGACACCATGTTTAGCCACACTGCTTTCTAGCTGGGTTTGTCCTCAACCGTCCACCATTATTATTTTTTTTTTTTGGTGTATTGTCAGATCCTATGATGAAGTATGCAGACGCACCGTGCAGGAGCTGAACGCCTTACACTGTGCAGTCGATACAAGGCTATGTCACCTAACCAATAAATCATTCATCGAGGTACTGGCCAGTTCCCCTTGGGTTTCCTGATTAAAATCTCAATGTAAATAGCATATAGTTGCTGTTGTCCTTGTGGCAGTTGCACTGTTTTGTTCTAAAATTAGAAATGCCTGAGCGGGGGGAGCAGAACAGAGAGAAAGAGAGAAAGAGAGAGAGAGAGAGAGAGAGAGAGAGAGAGAGAGAGAGAGAGAGAGAGAGAGAGAGAGAGAGAGAGAGAGAGAGAGAGAGAGAGAGCGAGAGAGATGAGTGTTCTGATCCATAGTGCTCTCTGTACGTTTCATTATGACGACCGCCGTTTGCCCTTTGACTGTAATGAGGCTGCACTAGCGGCCTCCGATAGGGGCGGGGCTGTCCCATTACACACACACACACACACACACACACATACACACACACACACACACACACACACTGCATTCTCTCTCTCTCTCTCTCTCTCTCACTCACACACACACACACACACACACACACACACACACACACACAAAGCATGAGAGAGTCACAGACAGGAGTCACAGAGTCCTGGACGTGACTGGACCATGGAATGGGGTTTGAGTCTAAAGTGGTTAGGATTTTGTCTCACAGTCACCTCTGACACAACAAACACACACACACACACGCGCACACACACGCGCGCACACACACACACACACACACACACACACCCAGCACAGAAGAAGTTCTTTAGGCTCTACAGAGTCACTCTACCTTTTGAGATATCATTCCACTCTCACAAACTGTGCAAAGGTGTGTTTCATTCACCATTGTGAACCCTACCCACACACACATCTTCACCCTGGGAGAGGTTAGGTGTGTTGGATGGTGCTCATAATGAAGAGTGATCAGCCAGATCCAATGACAGAGCGACACATTGCCACACACTTTCACTTTCCTATCGTCTAAGGCTAGTTGTCATGCTGACCTACGTGTAGACGTTTCATCTTCTCAGTCATCGCCTTGGTGAGCCACACAAACCCCCGGAGAAATTCCAAGAGGTCCTTCCCCCCTGTTTTCCCCAGTTGTTTAAGAACAGCTATCTTCCCCCAGCTCTCAGAGAACTGACCCCCGGGAGCAGATGGGAGTACTGGAGCCCTGTTTCGCGGGACCCATGGGTCTAGCAGGGAGTTGCATGAACCAGTTTACCTAAATAGTCTCCACCCCCCCACCCACCCACCCCACCACCAAGACTGGGTGGCCTCGGAAATTAAACAAATAACCGCACCGGAGAACAAACTAGCAATGTCACCCTGCGGCGGGTGCAGCCCAGCACACGGCGTTGGGATCGTTTTCACATGCACGCTTCACCTTCCCCCTGTCCGCATGCCAGTAGACGCTTTGAAGATGGACGCGCGTCATAGAACGAGCCACGGTCACTCAGCGAAGCCGTTCCCTGATGCTCCCTGACATCCCCCCCCCCCCCCCGACCCTCTTTCGTTCCAAATGTCACCGAGCTGTCAGGGCTGAGTCAGGAGCGCACCCTCCTCTGACGCTGTCCCGGGGCCACGGAGACACGGGAAGAAGTCACTCTCCATCCACAACCTTTTCCGTCACGGACGGGGCGGGCCCTGGGATTGGCTGAGAAACGAGCGCAGCACATGACCAGAGGTGGAGCACGCCACGCTTGGCCAACTGAAAGGCAATGACACGCTGTCAAAAGAAGCGACCGCACCTAGCCCCCAAAGTCCCGTTCAATCACCCCAACGAGGAGAGCCGACGAAGCCGACGGAGAGCCCCGCTCTGAGCCTCCATGGCAGACACGTAAGGAGAGGAAGTAAAGGACATGACCCGGAGAGAGAAGAAGAGACAGCACAGCCAGAGGAGAACTCGGAGCAGAAGCTGTCGGCGTGGTAAGAGTGATGTCGTTCCTGCTTGCTGCAGCTGGCTCTTCAGTCATCCTCCCCTCCAAGCTCTTACATCTCCAACTGTCCAATAACGCCCGCTCTGTTTTCTTCACTTTCACTTTACACAAGACGTTAGGCCGTCAGGTTCGAACCCTGCACGTGAAGATCATCGGCAAACTTCCTGACGGCATTTCCTTCAACATGCTCGACACTTTCTAAATATCTATCAATTCCCCAGGTGGGGAAGCAGAAGCTTTATGACAAAGCCGCTGTCACTTCTTCCAAAACATGAATCGACTTATTTTATTTTTAAACCCCGCTTTGTACCGGAAATATACTTTTTTTTCTGCAATCTCTTGGGTTTGTTTTCTGTTCGTTTAGGAAGAGGAATGGAGTTAGTTTGTCCTCTGGTGTTAAGCGCTTGTGAAGTCGTGAGCTCATGAAGAGACAACCACAACTGTCTTTCGTCGGATCCAGCATCTTTCTACAGTGACAACTGACAATACAGTCCAATGCTATGACGAGACATCACCCACACGGCCATTCTGAATACAACGTGCTTTTATAAAGAAAGGGTTAGCCGATATGTAAGCTCACACACGACACACCGGCTCTCTTGCTAGGCCCAGGTCACCTTTCCGGTGGGCACTAAAACAGCTCCTACTCTGCCATCTCCCTCCCCGGGCTGCTTCTTGAATATCAGTCTGTAACCTAACGCAGTCACCTGAAGGTGGCCATGGTAACAGGAAGGGCCTTAGCTACGAGCCTGGCTCTGCTGACAAACACACAGAGGCTGTGCCTATGTAATGAACGTGTGGATGTATAGAATGTTAGAGCCCTGAGATTCTAGAGGAGGAGGGGAAGTCTTTTAGGGAAATTCTGTGAATTAGCAATTTTTTATTGAAACAAGTGCTTTCCAGACTAAAGATGAGGCAAAAAAAAAACAACGAACGAAAAACAGCCTTCATTTGCATACTCTTATGTTACTGAACACGATCCCCTCTGAAGTGAAAGTGAAGACAGACTGTTTGCTACCTCACTGGAGAGCTGGGCTCCACGAATACAACTTCCTTTACTATAAACAATGCAACAACCTCTAGGAGGCGCTGGAGAGGACATGACGATAGCATTACATCACTCAGAATTACACCTCACAACAAACAAAAGAAACAAAAGACGAAAAAGACAAGTGACAAGAGAAAATCATGGACTCAAACTACTTCATGGAGAAATGACCAGTGCTCTTTGAAAGAAAAAAAAAGAGAAGGATTTGAATAAGATCTTATCCAGCGTCCAGCTTGCTTACTCATCTGAGATAACGAGGGGCAGTAGCTAATGCACCCCCAAAACGTGGAGAAGCATCCACAAAGAAAACATCCAAATCACCCCATTTTACACTGACTTCACGCGGAAGTGCGTGTGCAAGTAACATAAAATGTCTCCATTTGACATCTATAATTAATCTCCTACACACACCGATCCACACACTCTCTGGGTTGAGTCCTTCTCCTTTGCGAGAGAATGAGGGCAGAGAGAGAGAGAGAGAGAGAGAGAGAGAGAGAGAGAGAGAGAGAGAGAGAGAGAGAGAGAGAGAGAGAGAGAGAGAGAGAGAGAGAGAGGGGGGGGGGGGGGGCAAAGGGATAGTGACAGAAAGAGACAGAGACAGATAGAGAAAGAATATTATATTATTACTATCGTATTAATAAATGAATGAGAGAAGAGAGTGGTAGTCAGACAATGGACAAGGACAGACAGAGAGACACATGAAGAGAGAGATGACATGAAGGGGGTGGGGGGGTGGGGGGCAGAAGGTGAACTCTCCTCTTTAAGAAACAAATCCGTCAGGGAATCTGTCCAGCCATCCGTTTTGAGTCTCTCCATCCCAACCTGGACTTACTGCATTCTGCTTCCTCCTCCTCCTCCTCCTCCTCCTCTACTGTTGATGCCTGGTTTACAGCAGACCAGCTCCTGATCAATGGATCCCCTTCACTATCCTTCACTTCCCCCTGTCATCCCAACACTGAAGCCCACGGCGGGCCGAGGAGCTGAAATCATGGAGAACGGAATCCACCGAGTCTCTCTTACCTTCGCCTTCTGCAGGGGAGGACAGCCTCTTCTCTCCTCCTGGAAGCTCGATGAACCACACGCCACACATACACACAGACACGCACACACGCACGCACGCACACACACACACACACACACACTCAAACCATTACACAGGCTTGATCACACATACACATATGCTCTCTTTCTCTCACTCTCTGTGCGCGCACACACGTCGGAGCACGGCCGCGTCGAGCAGGCTGGGGGCTGCCTCAAACCTCTACATTGTGCAGGCTGCATCCTGCCTGGGAGAGCCCGACGCGTCCTTTCCTCCGGCGACGGCAGCTCTCAGCCATCTCAAAGAGTCTTTGTTAGCCCTGCCGCCGCTGCCGCTGCGTCTGTCTCGGCCGCGTCTTCGCGGCTGGCTCTGGGCTCTGGCTGGGGTGAGGGGCGGCGGTTGGGGTCTGGAGCCGGAGAAAAGCGGAGAGGACAAAACCGTGGAGGAAACGCAGCATCCACTCTGAGGAAGCCCCGGCTCCTTCCATCCCCCTCTCTCTCGCTCTCTCTCTCTCTCTCTCTCTCTCTTTCTCTCTCTCTCTCTATCTCGTTCTCTTGTCTGACACACATACACACACCCTCGCTCGCTCCCTCCCACCCCCTCTCTATCTTGCACACACACACCGGCTCCCTCTCCCTTTATCACCTCCCAACCCTCCCCTTTTCTCTGCCTCTGATTGGGCTGTGTGTGTGTGTGTGTGTGCTGTGCCTCTCTGCATTGGCAGCAGCGTGTCATGCCGCGTGTGTGCAGGCGTGCAGCGGCGTGTGCATCAAGCGTTAGGTGTATGTGTGTGGTGCCACGAGTCGAGTTTGTGCGGGGTGTGTGTGTGTGTGTGTGTGTGTGGTGCCATGTGTGACGGTTAAGGCAGCAGGTTTCCTGTGACAGTAAAAAGAGCGCCTCGGCCATCGCCTAGGAAACCTTTCATCACCTTAACCCACACACACACACACACACAGAGACACACACACAAACGTGTGACGTGTGATCCGAGAGCATGGCCGGTAACTTAAGGCATCGTGTTGTGACTCCAGGGCTCACTGTTAGATCCCTGACGCATAAAGACAGATACACAACCCAGGTGTCCACGTCCATACACTGTCTACCTGTCACAAAGACCCTGAACACACTAAAATGCTGACTCTAAAAACGTGCGTTTAATGATCCTCCGGAAATCTATGCCGAGTAAAATGGCTCCTATGTGCGGTGTGGTTCGTTCTACAACACACCCTTGGCCCCAGTCAACTGCAGAGTGTATATGTGGGTCACGTCAGTCCTGGGCATCAGAACCGATCCGCTTTGGGATAATCCATAGCGTTGGAACGGGAGAGTCTACAACCGGCTTAAAATAATGACAGGAGCTCCTCCCTCTTAGGAAACCGCGTGGAGTCGGCCTCAACACATTAACATAACAATCAAATGGGTCCAGCCACTCAGGGGGCTTAGCAGACCGCCGGCTCCACCCAGTGTTCCTCAGCCTTTGTAGTCCTCCCTGCTCGCATGGAAATGTATCGGCCTCACCATGTCCTCTCCAGAGAAAACCCGGGCAGAGGATGTTTAACGCGTGATACACTACGTCCCCTGTTGAAGGATTTTATAAAACGATTATATTTTTCTATGTTGACTGAAGCCATGTTAATACATGGGAAATGACACTGCTGGTCATGGTTTAGTTAGGCAGTGAGGTAGCGGTTGTACTAGAGGCAGTTTGTTACACAGCACCAGAGCTGCTGGGGGTCAAGGACTCGCATGCGTTGCAAGCAGGCCTTACCGTAACAATGGTCATCTTCACGCTTTGTGAGGCTTCATGAAAGTCAAAGGGCCTTATAAAAGACTAGCTGCAGCGTTATGCATTCAAATTCTTGCTGGGGTTGTTAAGAGGGAGAGAGCGATGGGGGGTGCTCACAGACTACTGTCGGCCTAACATGGGGACTCTGTGAAGTTTCCTGCTCGATTCTACTGGTCTGAGTGCACGGAGAAAACACAGAATTGAATATTACCAAAACACAAAGAGTCACTTAACATGTCCAGGCTTTTTCATGTCGTTTCATTCATGACCAGCTCCACAGCTTGGATCTATCAAATCAACCTTTTAAGACTCCCAGACAACAGAAGCCCTGGTTACCTGCAGCGGCTAAACATTAAGCTACCCGGCCCTGTCCCATGCCCGCACTCCGGCGCAGACCCAAGCCGGCAAGAAGTGCCCCCATGCCCGGCAGTGCCTTTTTTAAGTGCAGCCTAGCCAGGGAAGTGGGATTGTTAACTGGCGTGTGTAAAGGAAAGCAGACCCAAAAAAAAAACAGTTAAGAGGCCTGAGAGACGGGCCAGAGCAGAGTGAGTTTGTCTATCCGAGGCACAGTGTGACCGAACTGAAAGCTTTCCGCTGAGGGCTCTCCGTTGGAGCCCATTAAAGGCAAACAGGCCCGTCTGGCCCTCTGTCCTCCGGAGAGCTGTATGGATTTACTGTCTCGCAGCCTTTTAATCGGAGGACCAAACAGCACAGAGAGTCTCGCGTCTATCGCTTTGGTCGAGACGTGACAAGACCGACGGTGATCACAAACGGAAGCATCTTCAAGTGGAAACTCACCGGACGCTACAGCAGGTTGGCTCACATCCGGGTCGGCGTTCGGGCAAGCTCCAGGTCCCCACTCCCGGCTCACCATCTGGTTATCCCGAAGGTCAGGGTTCTCCTGTAGATCCGGCTAAAGGCAACGGGGGCGTAGTAGGAGTGGTGAGGTCCCCACTGGGGATAACACCACACTCTGCCTCTGCTTAAAAAGCTCCACAGCACAATGGATTTCACTTGCTAATGAGCCAACCACCTATCTACCTATCTAACGCCTTCCCTCCCTCTCATTCATCTCCGCCTGCCTTCAGAGCAGTGGGAGGCTCAGCATGTCAGCACTAGATTAGACTGGCCTGGGAAGAACATCCATAGAGTAAAAAATAAACTAGAGTACGTATGTATTCATAAGGTCTTACTGTGCCACGTCGGGCAGAGGAACGTGTGAGTCTCAACTCGTTGAAAGTAATAAGACTCTGGCTAGTCTCCTGCTGCGTGGAGGGAACTCTGGGTTACCTGTCCTAGTGGATCTATACAGAATATCAATGCGATCCGCTTAGGGACAGGCCGGGTGCTGGACCGCATTACACCTGGACCGCCTCAGTAATCACCCTACTCCATCACCAGGCCACACTACACCCTTTGTGCATGTGACATTTCAAAAAACACAGGATACAGTGTTATAATATCCATTATGATGATGACATAACCGGTATTATAACACCGTATCCTGTGTTTTGAAACGACACATGGACAAATGAGTCAAGGCATATGAGGTGGTGGGGGTCCATCCTAACCCTTTGATCATTTCTAATTTTCTAATTTATAGTAATCTCTAGTGGTTCTAATGTACAACTCAGTCTCTGGGAAGTGTATTTTCCTTCTTTTTCTTGACTGCTTTCAGCTTATTTAATATGCCTCCTCAACAAACACAGATATAATACAATTAAGAGACTATGGTCAGAGAAGCTGTTTTATTGGAAAATGTCTAAATACATGCTTCATTGAATGCATACCTACCGAATATATGAATAACATGGTACTTACGTACACTAAAAAGCATGTAAAAAACATTCTATTTGCCGTGATCAAACCATGGCCGGGTTTTCATTTTTGTAGCTTTCCCACTGCTTAATCAACTATGTGGATCAGGCTGCTTCTCATCTGTACAAAACATTAACACTAACAACACTGACACTAATATAGACAGTACAGCAAAGAAGAACTAAGAACTATAGAAACATGATTCTGACAGGGTCAAATGCTTAAAAATATTACATAAAAAAAACTCTTTGGAAAGAGAAACTCCTCCAGGTTTCAGTTAGCAGCTCCAGCTGGCTCTCCTAAGCCCTCGTTGGCTCTGCCCTCCAGCCCCTGTTCGTTTTTGACCTCTGACCCTTGTTCGTTTTTGACCTCTGACTCTTGGTCCTTTCTGCCCTCCCGCGGCCCGGCGGCCATCCTCAGGCGATAGCGTTCGGCCCGCAGTTCCTCGAAGCAGAACTCGGAGGCGCCGGATAACAGCAGCTCTTTACAGTACATGCTCTGTTCCTGTGCCTTGCCCTCTGCAGGCTGCTGCTGCTGCTGCTGCTGCTGCTGGTGGTCCTGGAGCCTCTTCAAGGGAGTCTCCTCCCGGCATGGCCTCCTGGCCGACAGCACAGTGTTCACCACGGGGTTGATTTTACACGGGGTCCTAGAAGAAGAGGAGGAGGAGGAGGAGGAGGAGGAGGAGGAGAGTGAACTTTAGAACAAACTGAATGATGGAGGAAAGCTACGAGCTTTCTGTGTGTGTGTGTGTGGACCTAATAGTACTCACATGGTGGGGGGTTGATCGCTCTCCTCAACGAATGGCTGGAACGATGGTTTACTGGGCGGTGCCACCATGGCGTGACCGAACCTCGACTTCTGGGCCATCTACACGCACGCGCACGCACACGCGCACACACACACGCACACGCACACGCACACACGCACACACACACGCACACACGCGCACACACACACACACACACACACAGTTCAAATGTGTCCAACTAGGGTTGATGACAGCAACCTTCATACCAGTAGTTTATAATATGATCCAGAGTTGCCCTCTCCTACCTTGACGTTGCACCATTTCTCAGACAGTAACTTTCATACCAGCAGTTCATAATATGATCCAGAGTTGCCATGTCCTACCTTGACGTTGCACCACTTCTCGGCTCCCTGCTCATTCTCCTTGGCTCTAGGTGGGGGCGGGGCCACCCAGGACTCCAGCTTAGGCTGGGAGGGCACGTCTCCGGGTGCCTTGCTCTCATCAAACACCACAAGGCGGCTGTTTGTGGCCAGGACAGGGCGCCCCTGGACTGGCAAACTACTGGGCTGACCTGGCAACACAAAGCCCGTTAAACCTACTGCAGGCCTATCTGGCAAGGCACAGACACATCCTGAATGAAGGCCCTAATGCTGGTTACATTGTTAGTATGCCATGGACAGCAATAATTAAGGAAAGAAGTCGGTGAGTGAGGATGTACAACCTGGACAAAGATGGTTTCTGCCATTGGGCTGACTAATGAAAGCCTGTTATTATTTTTTCTTATTTGACCTTTCCACACCATCAAAAGCAGTTCAACTAGGATATGATGACTACGATGTTGCAAGATAACCCCTGCTCTTCGAGGCAGATTGACTCACGACAGTAAGGCATGTTAGGGCATGTTTTTGAGCAACAGGCATGTCTCTTACTTTTAAGCACGGCCCCAACCCTGTTGACAGGTGCAACCGCCTTTTTCTTCCCCCTGTGTTTGAGGGCCACCAAGGAGACCCTCTGAGGTTCCGGGTTCTCATCCTCATCGCTGTCCTCCTGCCCCACACCAGACAACGCCTGGCGGGACACACGGGCCTGAAGAGCCCTAAAGAGAAAGCACAGAGCCAGGAGAGGAGATGTGGTCATGTCATGGATCTCCCCGGATCATTCAACCACTGAATGGAATTGGGGGAACAATTTTTTTTCTAACCAATATACTGCAATGAGGAATGACCAATGTACAGGGCAAAATTCCCTGTTTAGATGTCTATGAATGTGTTAGTTCAGTACTTGTGAAATTGAAGGAGTCTCTCAGTGGGCTGGGCCATTTTCTGGAAGCCTTCCTGGTAGACGGTGTCCGCCTTGCGGGGGTTGCCCCGTCGTTCGTGCTCCTCTGCCCAGGCAATGTAGAAGGAGGCCAGCCTAGCTCCGATTTCCTGGGCTTGCATGTAGAGGTAAATATCCAGGGGCTCCTGAGAATGCTCTGCCTGAGACATACATACAGCGTCAATAATCCAAACAATACAAACTACCCAAACATACAATGACTTATGTTTTAGTACAGAGTACTAAATCAAATAGTAACTATATATTATATTATATTAATTAATATTAAATTACAATAATTTTTTATCTAAAGCCTCAGACGAACGCGAGGAAAAGTACATTCCAACTAATTCAGGAAAAGTAACCATAGCTGTCACAAATGTACAGCTTAACACCATACTGAAAGACGACATACAAATTTAATCCAGAGGTCAATGTAGCGGGGGTCATTGTGGTATTTCGGCTCATCGGTGAAACGCATCACCGCCCTCTCCAGTAACACCGTCAGGTTGCTCTCTTTCCCTCCCTGAGGGAACGTCTGTTCTGTCCACTTGATGTACCTGGTCAACCACATACTCATCATCTATCAGTGTACAGTACTTGGTCGCCAAGACCACCACAACCACATGAAAAGAGCTGGGAATAATCTGGTTTGCTGGGAGTGATTTCGCTAATCTTACCTATCCCATACATGCAGCGGGTCCTCTCCATCGTTTACTCTCAGTTCAGACTCAAAAGCCCTGTGGACACAGAGACACTTAAGCCAGAAAGACGAGCTCGTGATAATCAGGACTAGAAACCAGGCAAACAAGGTTACAAACGACCCATAGGCATATGCTTCATCTCTACTAGATCTCCCGTAAATAGTCAAGTGCTTATTGCTAACACAGTTAAGACTTTCTTACTGTTTCTGTTGGAGAGTTGCAGTGCCCAGGCCCTCTTGTTGTTGGCTGAGAGCCTGATGTAGAGCCGAGATCGCCCTGCCTCGTTTCAGCGGCTGGATGTTCTCTTTGCACAGCTCCCATTCTGCGTCCCCTCCCTCGGCCATAATGTGCAATGCAATGTGGCAAGTGGGCACCTCTAGCAATACGGTAGGACTGAGACAAAGGCTGAAATTATACAAAGTCGAATTCAAAACTGACACAGAAGCGTGGACTGCCTAAGTACAATGTTTCATAAGTAAGAATGCATGGTAGTAATTCAACACATGATACTGCAGTTATCGTCAACCTCACTGCTGTGCTGTCTTGGCTCTAGCTAGCTGCATTGAACATTTACCGTTAGCAAGCTAGCTAACGTTTGTTGGTTAGAATTAGCATCGATCAATAATTTTTTCTAGTTTGAAAACCAGTGGAACACCTTAGATAAATCATTTTAACAAAACAGGCTTTCTCTCACCAGATGTTTCGTTATGTTTGATACGTTTAGTCCAATATAACAGATAGCTAGTTAGCTAGATTACTAGTATAAAAAGTCAACGTAAAACAATGTTAGCCAAGCTACTACTACGTTAAGTGTTTTGAACATGAACCGCGAGAGGATTTAGGACAATTTGATTGGAGGACATTGAAGGAAGCGTGTAATCTTTCGCGTTCAGACAAGTTCCGGATCATTTCCTAGTTTGATTTCAGGTATCTTCTCGGCTGAAAACTGAAAAATCTACTTATCAGTATTGATTTTGAATTAGTTATATGGCAACGTGATGTACAATGCTACAAAAATATTAGCATTTTGTACATATTGGACACATTTCTAAATGCAGCAACATGGACAACCGTTGTTTTTGTTGTGCATCAAAGTTCACTCTCTTCAGGAAGGAGGTTTGTTTGACATCGCTCACGAAACCACTAGTGGAAATTAAACCTTATGCAATTTTCGTTTATAGATAATATGACCTAATTGTGGTGTCAATTCTCCACAGTTGGGCTGTAAAAACTGTGGCCGTTCATTTTGTTCGGGCTGTCTGACTTTTAATGCTGCGGTGCCCCGTTTTGGAAACACCCTGCAAAAGGTTTGCAAGCAATGTCATGGTAATCTCACAAGGTAAATTACAGTTTTGTTAATTTATCAAGCTAACAGCCTTGCTATTATAGTTCGGTGAAGTTGGTTCCACATTCGATATTAAGATTTGAAATGTCAATGGCTTCGTAACGTAAAGTTACACGATTGTTTAAATCATCTAATTTTAATCCGGGGACTATGGCAAATAGTGTGTAGAGACCTCATTTATCGCAATCGATTGCGTTTGAAAAAAGTTTAATTTCATTGGGTCTAAATCACGTCCGTTGCCCCTAGAGACCGTCTTAAAAGTGACAGCGCAATAGTTATTGTTGGTATGATTGCATGGTGCATGACAGGAATTTCATGATTGTACACCTCATAATGAGGAAGCTATTGACATTTAATAAAAAAAAATCATATGAAAATATTAATAAAAAATCAGCAAATTATTGTTTCCCAAAAATGATTTCCGTACACAAGACAAGGGAGGTCGAATGGTGCATTACAGGAATTTCCTGATTGTACACCTCATAATGAGGAAGCTATTGACATTTAACCATTTTTTTCATATGAAAATATTGATAAAAAATCAGCAAAGTATTATTTCCAAAAAATTATTCCCGTACACAAAACTAGGGAGGTTGAATGGTGCATGACAGGAATTTGATGATTGTACACTTTATGGTGAGGAAGCTATTGACATTTAACATTTTTTTTTTCATGTTAAAATATTGATAAAAAAATCTGCAGTCTTATTTCAAAAACATAATTTCCGTACACAAGACAAGGGAGGTTGAATTGTGCATGACAGGAATTTCCTGATTGTACACTTTATGGTGAGGAAGCTATTGACATTTAACCTGTTTTTCATGTGAAAATATTGATAAAAAATCAGCAAAGTATTATTTCCCCCCAAAAATTCCCGTACACAAAACTAGTGAGGTTGAATGGTGCATGACAAGAATTTCATGATTGTACACCTCAAATGAGGAAGCTATTGACATTTAAAATAACAATCATATGAAAATATTGACATTTAAAAAAACAATCAATTGAAAATATTAATTCAACCTTTTCAACCTTTACGTTACGAAGCTATTGACGTTTCAAATCTGAAAATCGAATGACGAACCAACTTCACCGAGCTTCTTATTATTTGTTGCTTAAGATTTGTTCGATATCTGATACATGCATTTCCAATCGTTTCAGTGGGGAAACTCAAAATAATGCGGCAAGATGGTCCCCTCCCGAAAACTACAAGAAGTTCGTTATCATTTTGCTTATCCCACTTCATTCATGGCGTCACAATTTTCACGGTTTATTTCTTAATATTCGGAATCTGTGTTGCGATATTACCAGTTACATTGTAACCCGTGTGTTGTGTTGTATTGTCAGAAGGGTGGCTGCTTTTGAGGCCCAACAGAAGCAGCCACTCCATCCTGGACCTGCAGGAAGCAAAAAGACTGCAGGAACCACAGCAGGTCTCATCCCTACCAGAGGGCTGAGCAAGGAGGACCAGGCTATTGCAGAGCGCCTTAACAAGCTCAAAGAGGACACCAAACCAAGTAAACACAATTCACCTCCAACAAATAAATCAGGCTCTTGTCTTAGTGCTAGTCTGTAACAAAATAGTTTGATAATTCTCTGCTGCCTACGTTTTTTTATTTAGAGGCCGTCCCATCAGACAAAGAGATTGAGTCGCGGCTGGCAGCCTTGCAGACGCCCAGGAAGCCTGTTCCATCAGCCGGAGAGATGGAGGACCGGCTTGCTGCCCTGCAAGGAAGACCCTCACATTCCCAGGCACCTCCTCCTGCCAGTCATTGCTCACCGTCACAGAATACATTATACTTAACCATAACAAATATTGTCACTTGTTTATTTACTAATTTGTTTATAATTATTATCATTCCTTTTTTTTTTTGCTTGCTTGCTCAAGTGGTTTGGTGATTTGGCCTCGACCAATAGGTCTTTCAATGATTTAACCAAATTCCACAGATATATTCATGTTTCAGTGTTTGGGTGTTCCATGCAGGTGCACCAGCCCCCAGACCGACGCAGCCAAACGGAACAGGCCAATGACCTGCTCACACAGATGACCGAGGAGGTTTCCATTGACAACAGCCAATCAGGTCTTCAAGGTAGCGTCACCTGTCCTGTCCCACACGCTCTGATTCCACTCCTCTACTGCTGCACCATAATGTGGTTTCCAGGCTGCTACTTTAATCCACACCTTTGTGGAGGTTGTTCCCACAATGGATAGCATACACTAAGCCACTTCCTGTTTCCTGTCTAGGCAAGGACAGCCCCCTGAACAACCTGAACAGGCAGCAGCAGGGAGAAGGGGGCAGGTCGGAGGTCGAAGAAAACCTGTTTGAGGATCAGGAGGCTCCAGGAAGAGCTCTGGAGGAGGAGGCCAGACAGCTGTTGCAGGAGGCGATGAAGGAGCTGGGGCAAGAGCAACACTCCCAGGACCAGCTGCTCCTCATGGCCAGGAGGCTGGCAAAGCTGCAGGGGCTGGACCCAGACAAAGGTATGACCTGTTACCTTAAAATCCTGTGAACTTAACCAAGCATTAAACTGAAGAAAACGTGAAACCTACCCCGTTGGCCGATAGGAACGTTTATTTTGGTCCTACTGTTGGTTAGCTGAGTGTGTGTTTTGATCATTACTAATATCTGAAGCTGCTATCCAATATTTCAACACCATCTCTGAAGTGCACAGTTGTTGTTTTGTCCAGTGTCCCTGTTGGCGCGCAATGATGACGAAGACGTCTTATGGTTAGGGTTAGGGTTACTTGTCATCGTCAAATCGTTGCTGTTGTTTATATGGATGTGTCATAGTTACCAAGGAAGATCTGCAGACACCCGACAGTGAAGATGAGACTGAGGAGGAGGCTGTGAAACGAGTCCTCAAACAGGTCTGTCGAAAAACTTCACACTTCTACCATTCTACCTCTAATGTCAACTGTTCCTCAGAGTGAGACTGTTAACACCTTCTGACAATCAAGTAGCAAACTTAGAGAGTTGCCTATGATGGCCACTAGGGGCTGCTATTTTGCTTTTTCCCTCAGCAACTCCACGCTGCAGCGTGCATGAAATGTTCCAGTCTGTCGATAACGTTATGATCCTATTTAGTTGCACTGCTAGCCCTGTTTTCTCAAAGGATTGTAATAGGAAGCAGCTCCTTGTCCTTATCAGTCACCCGGTCTAATCTTCCCATCCAGGACAGACGTGAACTGACTCTGGCCCCCAGTCTGTGATGTGATTACCCCGTTCGCTAATTGTACCGGCGCCGTTTGTTTGTTTGTGCCCCAGCTGACGGAGGAAGCGGCTCTCGACCAGGCCAGCGGCTACAACATCCCCGTGGAGACCTGCGGCCCCAGGAACACGGAGGCCAAGACGCCCACGGCAAAGGAGAAGGTACCGCGACACCGTCACCGCTAGCCTTTGGGCTTCTCTTAGCTGGCGGGTGGCAGCCCCTACGGAACAGATGTGGTTCGTTATGGGAAGGGCGGGTGAACTCGTTGTCCACGATTGGTTTAACCCGAGGGACTTGGACAGGGGGAGAACCCTCCTTTTCAGGGCCGCTATTTGTCTTGAACGTTGTCGTGTTCGTTCAACGTGTTGTTTTCAGACTCCCGTCCCTGCCCCTGTGCCGGCCCGGGTCCCAACCCTTCACACCCCAGCCCCTGATGAAGAGGATGATGATGATGATGAAGGAGAACTTCCCTGGTGCTGCATCTGTAACGAGGACGCTGCCCTTCGCTGTCACTCCTGTGACGGAGACCTGTTTTGTACCCGCTGCTTCAGGTACCACCACACACACACACACACACACACACACACACACACACACACACACACACAGACACATTAACCCGATAGACCCAGACTGAACGCTACACACACACACCCATTAACCGGATAGACACAGACCCAACACTACACACACACACACACACACACACACACACACAAACACATTAACCCGATAGCACAGAGCCAACACTACACACACACACACATTAACCCGATAGACAGGGACCCATTTTACCCCCAGTCAGCCACCTGACAAACAAAGGTCTAACGATGCTCACAGTCGTCAACCTGAAAACGCAACAAAATTCTACAAACAGGCATGGACCTGATAGACACAGACTTAATGCTACACACACACACACACACACACACACACACTCATCAGCCTGATAGATAAACCTATTGCTACCTGATAAACACAGACCTAACTTGACGCATAACCTTTGGCCTAAAAGATGCGGACTTATCGCTAAACACAGCTGTTGACCTGATAAATACAGTCCTAATGCTAAACATACCCTTCAACCTAAAAGACACAGGCCTAACGCTAGGCAAAGTCGTCAATCCTAGGTAAACTCATTCAGGGTTAGGGCGTTCAAGGTGTAATCTTTGGTTGCAGAACGAACCCACACAGTGGAATGCACCCAGCCTGGTGAAACGGATTCAGCTATATTTTGAAACCTCCTCGTATTTGGTAACTTGGAACTTTCTCTGTAGTGCTATTTTTAAATTAGCCTTAAAACTCTGCCTTTCACTGTGGAGCAGGTCATGTAGGCTTAGCACTAGTGTTTCCAATGGCACTGCAGTACGCTTGTTCCTTCAGTCTACCGCCACGCTGAACCTCAACTTCTGTGTGGGGACTGGGGAAACAGCGCTTACAGAAAAGACTGAATTACAGAGAAGATCCAGAGGACAAACAGACTGTTGTCCCAGATAAGCTTGGCAAAAGGCACTCCTCTCCTGCTGCTGACAGACACGCACGGGGCGTGTATGAAGTATTCAGTGAGATGACTTATGATGAATTATTAATCTCGTCTCCGTTTTGCCGTCAGGGAGGGCCACGATGACTACGACAGGAAGGAGCATCGCACGGCTCGCTACGAGCCGCCGAAGAAAAACCAGAAGAAGAAGAAGACGTGAGCCTCCAGGTCCAACACCATTGGAGGAACACACGGAACCCCTTTTTGACGGACTGTGGTGGGACTCGGCTGTCGAGCAGAGCAAGAATGGCAGATTCTAACACTACCTACCTGCTGTTCAAATGTGAACACGCCTTATTTTTAAATCATCTCCGCTTACGTCACACCACGTCATATCTCAGAATGCACGTATCTGTTTAAGTTAAACTCGGATTATGTCCTTAATGTCATCTGCCAGGTGTAGCCAGAGGCTTCTAAGCAGCCATTAGTGGCGCAACAAACAGGCAACTCCCCATGACTCTAAATTTAGATTTGAATTTAGACGATCATGTACTTTGAACTAGAAGTGTCTTAATCATTTTGTATATTTATTTGTTGTGCCGTAGCAAGCTCCTAGAAATAGCTAAACCTTAAACTATAACAATGGTCATATGCATTAGGTGTTAACCGCTGAATGAGTGGTAAATAAACATTGGTTGCTGGTTGGTGTTTCTTTAATAGCTCTAAAAGATGGTATGAATTGGATTAAGAATTAAAGATCTATAACACCATAAAAAAAGATAACGGCTTCAATCGTGCCCTGTTCCTTGTTGATTCCCTTCACTGGATTACATAAGAGATGTAACGACCGCACACACACACGCACACACACACGCAGCCCAAAGTGCTGCTGAGGGGAGGAGAGAAGCCATGGCAGACAGCAGCTTGTTGGGACAAATAGATTACTTGGGGCTTTTGTCTTCTGTTGGCAGACACAACCAGAGTCTCCGGTGTAATCTGTGGCTTTGGCTCCGGCTCAGACACACTGTTGCAGTGAGACGGAGTGCGTCGTCAGACTCCGCTGTCGTCTCTCTGTTGATTTACATCGTGTTCATGTTGTAAACACGGGGCGACTCTCTGCTCTGTGACCCCCTCTTCTCCCGAAGCAGAGATAATTATCATTCAAAAACGCAGCAGCCTGGCAACCCGTCAGCCGCCGCGCAATGTGAATGGCCCAACCTGGCAACCCCTTGGGCAGATCTGCAGTAAAGGGGGCCCGGGTGTCAGAGGAAGTGAGATCCAGACTCCATTACTATAATGGAGCCCTCGGCCATTTAGAGGAGAGCCAAAGAGAGAAAGCAGCAGAGACGGGGCGATGCCCAGACAGGGAGACACTTAGAGAGAAGGGGGTAGAGTGCAACTACAACGCAGCCATTAAGTGTCAGGCTTGCTGGCTGAGGAAAAAAGAGGAGGGGTGGACAGGAGGCTGTAATGGGGATCTGCTCAGGGGCATCTGAGATGTTCCATTAAGAGTGTGTACCCTGGGCTGGCCACCTCACGCTCACAGGAAGTGAACTTGACCACACATCTATGAAAGGATTAGTTCCACCATGTTGGATGTTTTAACATAGTTTCATGTCTTGCTGAGTTGTTGTGGTTTTTAAGTACAACTCTGCGAGATATTGATATAAGGTAAAATATTCAAAATAGTGAACTATTCCTTTAAGGCTGTTATCATCCACAAAGTAGTCCTACCCTTAGAATTTTGGGTTGTATTTATAAAACAACAGCTTTCTTTTAAGATTAACCTGTCACTTTAGCAGGGTTGGCCGGTCTTAGTTGATCCTCGGGGCTTTCATGTTACCCAAGACAAATTTAAGTTTTATAACCCTCATAAATGGTATTTTTTCCACGAAAGCTTTAGACTTGAAATACTTCCTTGAAATCCTTAAGTCAATTTGAGGTTACGTTTCAAGGTCAACCCTTCTGTTGGCCTTTTATTTTTCTTTATTCCTTTATTACTGCTTTTCCATGGATGACCAAGGGCTTGAATCTGTTTAACATTGTGTTGTGAGTGTGAAGATGTTTGTGGTGGTAAAACACACTTTTAATTTTAGACAAAAAAAATTAAATCAAACAAAATAAAATCTGTTACAGTAGCTTTGATGTTAGAAGGAGCTGATCATCATCATCATCATCATAGTAGTGTAGTATATTAACATGACAACCAAAAACACTTAAATAGCTACATGTTATCAGAATGAGTGGAGATTAATGGGTAGGACGGATTCATTGTCAGGTTAATCACTGCACATCAATTGACAACCTGCTTTTGAAAATGCTCTCTTTTATTTTTTGACATACAGTACAATATTTATTCCAACTAAAATATTTACACAAACATCCAACCAAAAATGTACAACCCTAAACAAAACAAAAAAACAGTCCATGTGAATAATCTTAATAATATGGTTTCATTGTTATGGGTATGTTGTGATGTTAAAAAGGAGTTCAATGGTAAAACTGTCCATAAATAACACAAAAAAAAATGACAAATGCTAATCCAAACCAACAGCAGACACTACACAGCTGTTCCCCTTCAAGTGCAGAGAGGCCTTCACCGACAAGTAAACTGACAAGACAGCAGACACTGGAGAAAAGGGGCGAGGGATAGGGAGTTGGGGTTCACATTTGATGCATGATTTGACCTAACGCTATTTCTTCACGGACCCTGACATTTTGCGTAATCCTTTCATTCTGTACAGCAATCCGTTGATAAATTCCTAGAGGAGGAGGAAGAGGAAACAATTAGTTTTTATCAATAGGGTCAGATTACCTGCAGGGTTAATTACCCATAAGTGCTGATAATGATGAGGAAATAGTTGCAAATACATAATTTCACAAATTATTACCAGTGCACAAATGGTTGAGTTGAAGTTAAGATCCCTGGTTATAAAGTGTCAAGGGTGTTTATTTATGGTTATGAGTTCAAAGAATGTTTTACTAATGGCTCACCTCTTTTGGTTTGCCACATTCCTGCAGCAGCTCCTAGGGAGAAACAGAGGGGAGACAAACACTTTGAGGAAAGTCGGAAGTGGATGTTGAATTATATTGTGAAGAAGGTCATACAAAGGTTAGGTGCTTGTAAAGGAGCGCTTCTAACTGATGTAGCCAGGTTTATATATAAAGAATCAACTTGGCCACGGTTGAAATTCAGGTCTTACTGCATTCTGTTTAATCAACAGAGTGGCCGTCGAAAGGTTTTCACAAGGATATCTACACCCAATATTTACAAAGCAGTGGTTTAGAATGATTTGAAAAAATATTTTATTTAAAACATTTTCGATGTACAATTATCATGAACAATGACAACATGTATTATTTTAAGAAATGAAAAGTGTGATTTTTAGAAACCGTTTATAAAAGCAACATAGAATAACTGGTATAAGTGGGAAAGCCATGCCAAACACGGCCACAAATAGTGTTGTAGGGTGGTTTAACTAGATATAATACAACAAGGAGTGGCTTAAGTGACTGGTCAGGGTGCACTCCCTATGCTGTTGAATTAGTCTACAGTCTACTGGGTTTACCTGCAGTCTGGATCGTTGCTCCACATCTGACAGATCCAGGAGCTCATCAATGTCGATCTCCAACTCTGGGATCTCCTCCTCCTACAGAAGAAAATATTCAAAGTTTTAAACACAACAGACTGTTATGATTGCACTTACTAAAGTCAAGTCTTAGACAAATGCTGCAAGTTTCACGGACAATTCTTGGAGGTTAAAACGTTTTGAACCAGAAGGGCTGTAGACACAGGGCTGAAAGACTGAGATACATACAGTATATCGCTCTCACTGGTCATTCTGACTCACTTGTCACACAGACAACCCTGCGTAACCCCTTGACACAGATCGCATTGTTTCAGAGCCTAGTGACAAATACAGAAGACTCCAATGTACCAGCATTGAGCTTTCAGCACTGCTCACACAAATGTCATTGTAATCCCAAGACAATGTAAGTACTGTATGTGAACTTCACTCTACAGTCCAGTAGGCTTTTAATTAACTCAAATTATTTATTTATGCATTGTGCTTTTATGCAAGTCACAGCAACTAGTGTGTAGTGTCTGTGTTGTTGAATCTAATAATGCAAGTCTGTATTCTGGGAATGCTAAACAAAGGTGCTGGGGTTGTGTGAGTTGAGCTGTGGAAAAAGGCAGCAGCCTACATCTCTTTCTCCTCCTTAGTTCCTGCCAACAGTGGGTTTCACGGATGATTTCCCCAGCTGAAACTGAGCTCAGACGCTATTCATACTGTATAGACCGCTGTAATGGATGTCGCTAAATCGGTTGCTGTAGGACTCAGGGCCGGGTAGCCGGCTATACAATGTGTGTGGGGACAATGTAACGTGTGAGTTCCAGTCGAGGGAACGAGTACCAGAAATATGACGACTAGAATGTACCATGGTGCTGTGGTGATTTGCAATTTGGCCCTGCTTACCCAAGATGGCCGACCTAACACTGTAACTGTCTCTGATGGTTTGGCTTGAAAACCCCCAAAAGGAAAGACGCTTACTCCCTCTGAGAACCATTGATTTGAACAGTCACGTGGGTTTGTCCCAATCCAAAATATGTGATGAGAGGCTATTTACTAGACTGCGGATCGAAAGCAATATCAACATGAGACTAAGGCTTAAAAAGGAGTTAACTCGGATCATGTGTGTACAGGTTCACCTTTGCTCTTTCATAATCTCCTTAGCGCCTTTCTCTGACAACAGCAGTGTAACAATCTTGTTTACTCACTGCCGCTTGTCAGTCAGTCAGTCAGTCAGCCAGCCAGCCAGCCGGTCAGCCAAGTCAGACGGACAACTAGCTCTCAACCAGGCTGCCAGCTGGCCGGGAAAACAGGAAGAGAGGTGGCTACCTGACCTTGTTAGTCACAACACAATCACTCCACTGATATAACAACAACAGCACAAACACATCCATGGAATTCATTCCCATCAGGCTCCACTCCTCGACTTCCTTTAAAGATCCTCTGGGAGGGGGGGCGGGGGTTGGGGGGGTGTGGAGGGCGAAGCATCAAGAGAAAGGCCAGCTCCTCAGTAAGCATCCAGGCGGTCCCGCATGCCTTGTACACGCCATGGCAGGCAGATTGTGGCTCCACTGGTGGGAGTTTAGAGGTGCAGACACAGAGATCTCACTAGATCCCAAGGTGAGGGTAGCTAAATCGATTAGAAAAAAGGAGGAGAGGCAGTAGATCCAGAAAAAAACACTGCAGTGACAGTAACATCAGTTCTATCATCATAAAGGGGGGTGGGGGGTTCTGGGGGGCGGGGTGCTGCAGTGTACTGCTGACTAATGAGGCTGTCTGAAAGCACAGGGGGGTTCCGGCCCACTGGAGCAACGCTGAGCCGGGAAAAACCTGAGCTGTGCAGGCATAAACTATGGTGCTGTGTTGTTCTTTCTTTCGCTTGTTCTAACATTTTCTGCGTTCTTGTTCCGTTGCGTTGATATTTTGTATGCATAATCCCGCAGAAAAGCAGTGAACGGAAATAACTTGGCTTCCAAAGCAGCACTAAACACTCCTCAAAACAAAACAAATAAATGTCTGTCTGATTTCCTCTCTCATTACCTCCAGAGGTACGTCATCATATGTGTAATAGAAACAGTGCCATGTTAGATAGAGGATGTGTGGTCATCCCTTGGCCTTTGCAAGCCTGACTGCACAACCAGGCTGTGCCACGGAGTTAAAGTTAACATTACAGAGTATGGGAACTGTCACAAAGGGGGAAAAAAAGTTGTTCGTTGTGCGCATGACTTGTTAATTTGTTCCCTCGAAATACTGAATTGTTCCCTCGAATTACGAATTCCGTTCCCTCAAAATAGTAATTTGTTCCCTCCATATATTACGAACATATAATATTCTCATTATCTTGAGATGAATAGCACAGTCCCTCAAGTGGAGGTTTCATTTCTGGTTTATAATGCCTCCCCCATGGCATTCTCATGAATATCTTATCATTAGAGTAAAGATATGATGTTGATGTTGTCTTGTTCTGCTGACTATACTAGCACTGTGATGAGAAACGAGGGCAATAATTGCGGCGCTGTGAAATTACGGTCAGTAATATATTAGAAGTGGAGTGCGGTGAGTGAGTCATGTGAGACTGGGATGATTGTGGGGGTGGGTATAATCACGCCGAGCCCAGATTAGGAATTATTGAGCACTTAACACCATATATGGTCTAAAAGCTATTAGCTATGCTGTGACTTCCTGATTACTGTGTCAGAGATGTACTAACTAGAGGGTGGTGGAAAAAAATATGTCTCCCGTCAATTTCAATAGAATGGGGAGGGGGGGGCGATACAGGAAAAGACTGTGGAAGACGGTGAGAAAAACATACAAAACGTGAAGGAAACACGCCCAGGAAACTCAGAACTTCCCTTCTCGTCCAATCAAAACATACCACCCCACTCAAAATTCCTCTTCAGATGAGGCACTGTGAACCCAGGGCGATTACCAGACCGGAACCCAGTGTCTACTGTGGAGTCCGATAACGCCTGGCCCGTCATTCATAAAACCACGGCAACAGTTACATGGTGGCATTGTTTATGTTTATTTGTCTTACGTTATCTGTGTGATTGAGATTCATCTTCCTACTGAACTAACTCATGGTCAGACGGAATAGTATATCCAAAATGGAAATCAGACTACATAAATATTACAATAGTGGGTCTAATGTCGTGAGATTTTAACTTTGTCTCTCTAGGATTCATGCGGAAAAGTGATTCATCTGCACTTGTTGTTATCCACTGTACTTTTCTGCTCCTCTTGTCTGTCCTGCAGCTGAAGACCAAAGAAAAGTGAAGTGGAGAGGAACAGACCTTGTATAAATTAACCAGAGATGCATTTGAATAATTCAGGTGCTGACACCAGGGGGGTGGAGCAAGACGGACTGTAATGGCTTCCCACTCTGAACAGACGGCCGGCTCACACCATACCAGACCTGGCCGGTCCGGTTCACACCGCGGAACCGCGTCAGCCCCGCTGGTACATTTCATTTCAGTTCAGTAGGGTACTTCGTGACAAACAGGCCCCAGCAGAATGTTCCCTTGAACTCTTCATTTAGTGTTTAGCAGTCAGTCAGCGAGCCCACATGAAGCTGCAAAGTCCACCCACTGCCTCCATTCCCCAACCAATCCAATCCACGCAGCCTTGCCTGAAAACCTCATAACAACTGACCGGCATATAGGAAAGTGAAAATAAAACAGTTGTAGAACTAGTTGTAATGGCAACAGCAATATAACAGATTAGAGATTCATCTTTTTTTTTTATATAAGCTCTGATCTTCCTTTCATCACATGCTATATATATATATATATCAAAAAACATAAAGCTCCCAAAGCATTGTTGCATGGCAATCAGGGGTCCTGTAGCAACCGTTGCAGTTCTGAGGCAGTACCATGTTAACTCCACCCACAGGGGAGTCCCCCACCCACCCCCACCACCCCCCAGGCATGAGCGTTATCCTGTCATCGATCACGTAACGGTTCTACAGGGCAGTGACACACAAGCTGGTCCTCCCAGGGAATCTCCCACAGGAGCTGGCAGCAACGTGAACGTAACCCCCCCCCCACACACACACACACACACAAGCTGATGGAAGAACAGTGGGCAGAGATATAACCTGCACAGGACGAGGTTGGAGAGACACACACACAAACACACATGTAGGTAGGTAAGGGATCCCACATACACACTTGGGCACTGGCTGCTTGGTGAACCCACACAGGAGCGCTAAGTCAAATGCTGGGTACGACTGATTGAAAGAGAAAAGACATTGCCAAGTAAAGTTGGATATTTAAGTTCAGTTCAGATATTTTATACATTTATTGATGAGAAGCTGAATTGCCAGGTCATGGAAATGTAATGGGCTTAAGTGCTTAAAATACTCACATACTTTATCTTCATCAATTTATCATTTAGCCTATTTAATAGTTAGATGGTTAAGTTAATAATTTATGTTGTTTTATTAGGCTTCTATCTGACTATTATTGGACATAAAAGTCTACAGTCCCTTCTGTGCTTACTTAGCCATTCATTCTAGGATGTTTTGAAGAGAAAAGGCAAGACAGAGATTTCAGACTTCTGATAATGCCATTTATTTTTTTTGTTGCTTTGCGGCGGTATTAGCATATATCACCGGAGGGAGAAGGCTTTGCTCTAGATTAAATAAACCCAATAAAAAAAAGCACTGCCTTGTGGGATAGATCAAGGAAACAAGCAATCCTGCTACTTGAAATAGCCTGTTCTGCATTGTTCTGGCATCATTTTCCGTTTAATTGAACATGTAACTCTTTTGTATGTAGTGATGGGGAATAGTCTCTGTGGAGCAGACATCTACAGTGTTGGTAATCAG
>CM030181.1:4960983-4975983 GCA_017639675.1 Aplochiton taeniatus | reverse complement strand
TCACTTTTGCTTCATATGCTTTTTCTGGGATACACGTATTCCCAGGACTTCGGGGAAGAGTGTTTGTCTAAATACAAAAAGGGCCAAGAGGATTTTATTCTTGACGCCGATGAATCCGTAAAAAATGGTGCCACTTTTATTCCCTCCCCTAAAGTGAATCGCTCCAAGGATTGCGTCTTAGCCTGCTGCAAAAATCCGAGGTGCAATGTAGCTTTCATGGAGAGTGAGTCAAATGGAGGCCTAGTTAAGTCATGTTTTCTGTTCGACTGTTTATACAAGCAGCAATACGTCTGTCGTTTCGTCCGAAAGAAGGACTTCGTCAATTATGTCCTGGACTCACTATATGAGAGTCACCTGGCCGAGAGCGTCCCCCCAGGTAAGACCCTCATCATTACACTCACACAAATGCACACGATTGGTTTGTTAATTGTTCACGCTTAAGAATGTAATTACAGGGGGCTTAGTTGCGGCGCGGCTCCTACTACGTGTTTAGAGGAAAGAAAGCCACATGCTTCGAAAAAAAAGAGACGTGTTCAAACTCGCCAGACCAGGGAAATTGATTATGGCTCCTGATCGCTGATATAGCTTTAGGTTTACTGCTCTTTTTTCTAAACGGAACAAAAAGAGCAAGAAAAAATAAGCAGAGCAATTTATGGTTCTCTGATTCTCTGAGCTTGCTTCCATACTTACAAAAACCATGGTCCACAAACAGTTTTATTCCTTGCTATTTTTTTTGTCCAGCATGCCCAACTTTGTAAGCAGGAAATGAACTTCCATGAAACAAAACAGAACAATTTAAAGTGAAACATTGTTTTGGACAATATGGGTCTACAAGCAAGGGTAGGAGAGACACATTGTGGTATAGGCCGGGTTAACCTGACTCTGTGAATGTAACACAACTCCAACCAAGACATCCGTCTCCCCAATATGTTCTCCAGATATGTATTGATCCAATGTGTCCAGCCAGACTTCTTATATATCATATATGGTCCATGTAAAACTAAATATGAAATTAGACAATACAATATTTGTAATCACTTTTATTCACCAAAGAGCTGAATAAGTAAGTGTAGATTCGGTTTATTTGCTATTATTTGTTTTTTGTTGAACAAAGTATTTTCTGTGATGTGATGTGGGTGGACTGACGCTACGTCCGCTTTGCCCAGATGAGGATGACCGACCTCCTGTGGCCAACGGCGGTCAAGACCAGGTGGTGCAGCCGCAGGACAGCCTGACACTCAACGGGTTCCAGAGCAAAGATGACAATGGCATCGCCTCCTTCCACTGGGAGCAGGTGTCAGGGAAGCCCACGGCTATCATGGAGGTAGGGCGGACTGGATCGAAAGGCCCTCTTAGAAACGAGAGGAGACCCAATGTCTACAGATGGAACAAGAGGCTGGTGTCGTAGAGCAGAGTGAGGTTATGAGATTAGGGGATCAACGTTAGGACACTAGGGGAACAGAGGGATGTAGAGGAGAGGAGAGGAGAGGAACAGAACGGATTATAACAGACTCCATCGCTGTCATGGAAGGAGCAGAGGGGGAATACAGTAGCGCAGAGTAGAATTCAGAAGAGTGGAGTAGAATACAGTAGAGTAGAGTACTTGATGTTAGGATTACCGGGATAACTGAATAGAGACGGGGGGGGGGGGGGGGGGGGGGGGGATAGAGTCAAATAGAGTAGAACTGGATACAGAATGGACCCTGTGTCTTTCCACGGAGACGATGGGACACTGGGAGTGTAGAACAGGCAAAAGGAGATAGATACACAGGAAACACCATGCCCAAGCTCAGAAAATCCCTAAGTCTGACCCTTATGCATGCCCATCTTTTTTATTTAATTGAACATGTGTTTTTATGGCTGATAACAAGCATGCAGTGTGAGTGTATTGATTCTGCCGGCATTGTAAGTTTCTACTGTAAAAAGTGAATTTCTATGAGTATAATAGAGCTGCACAACTTTTACAAAAATGTTTTTCGTTGTGTGCGTGTGTGCGTGTGCGTGCGTGCGTGTGCGTGCGTGTGCGTGCGCGTGTGCGTGCGTGCGCGTGTGTGTGTGTGTGTGTGTGTGTGTGTGTGTGTGTGTAGAAAACGCAGTTGGACGATCAGATGATCGTTTCTAACCTATCATCAGGCATCTACAAGTTCCAGCTGACTGTGACGGACACCAGCGGCCAATCTGATTCCACCGTGGTCACCGTGCTGGTTCTCACCCCTGAGGAGTCTGACCGTTAGTATCTCTCACACCTCTAGTGTTCTGGGCCTGACAGAGGGACATTCATTTGAAGTGCCCTGCTTCTCATTTTAGACCATCTGCATCTTGATTTAGATATTGATGTGATATGATATCAATATCAACTAACGTAAAATTACACGGGTTAAACTTCTGCCTGATGGACAATATTTAACTCTGGGGAATTAGAATACTCACCTAACATTTAACAGGTTACGATTGGTGCTTTTGTTAGATTTAATAGATTTTGACAGTACTATTTTGAAATGAATGGTCCTTCTTGTTACTGCAGCTGTAGCAGTAGCGTAAGAATCCATTATTGATTCAAAACTTTATTTTTCTTGGCACATCATTGCGATTCAAGGACAGGTTTAGTCATTCACTATTTCACTGAGTCAACTTTGTTATCAAGTGACACACTATGTATTTCCAGAGACGATTACATTTTCTTTACCTGAGAACTCGGCTGCATCAGCGTCGTAGAATAGAAGGACAGAGGGAAAGGAGTTGTGTGACTATCATTCCATTGAGTTAAGCAATGCTCTATGGACAGCGAACCTTTCACATGACTCATAGCATCTCCCCTTTTTTATGAGGAAGCTTCCGGTAACCTGCCTTTTTGTTTGGTTCTGTGAGCTGTTTGTAGTAGGACATGGAAGGTGTTCTTTTTTTTCCTTATCCTTTTGGGGAATTTAAGAAACCTTAGTGGTTTGGCTACCTAGCTGGGAATTTGGTTTTAAAATGTTAGCTTGTTTAAATAAAAACACAGCAGATATAGATTTTTCTGAGACAGATTGTTGATCAAAATAAAAAAGGGATTTTTGTATTTAAAGAACGGTCCTAAAGTTTGTCATATGCGTATGAATATAAGGGGAAACAATAGGTGGTCTAAACTCTTACAGATCATAAACCATGTTGACGTTTAAAGCCTACTGCTTTTCTCTGGTACTGGTATCACTGGCTAACATTGTGTTGGATATACACTGTCGTCAAACTGTGGGCTACTTTCAATATGAGATATGGGACTGTAAAAATGCAGCTTGCTTAAATTCTGATGTGCTGCGCGAAGTGCCGGCTGTTTGCCAGAAAACCAGTCCGGACAAGATCTTTCCTGTGAACTGACTTGACTAAACGGCTTATTACCATCGGAATCTTTCGATTATAATTGTTTTTTTTACCTGCAAATTAAGATCACATACAGAGGCGATTTCTTTTAATCCAGAAATCTGTTTGTGTTTGGGCTGTTTCTTGGTTCTAGAAGCCAAAGAGCTGCTGAAAGGCCAGGGCTTTATGTTCTCCCGTGTCTGACTGGACTGAGAGCTGCTGCAATCGGAGGCCAGCCTTCATCCCTTCCTACATTTCTCTCCCTGCTTTTCTCTCGCTCGCATTTTCCCGCCGCTTTGTCTTTCTCTGTCTTTGTTTTTTTTGCTCTCCTTCTCTGTCTGGCTTTTCCTCTGTTCCCTTCTACCTGACCACACCACCTTCTCTCTCTCTCTACCTCTCTCTCTCTCTCGCTCGCGCTCTCTCTCTCTCTCTCTCTCTCTCTCTCTCTTTCCTCTCTCTCTCTCTCTCTGTGTGTGTAAATAGAGACATATATTCCTCAGAGTTCTCTGAGAACAGGAAAGATGAGACCCTATAGCCCGCACACCCTCCCCCTCTCTAACCCGGTCCCTCTTATCCTCTCCCCTCCCTCTCTCTCTCTCTCTCTCTCTCTCTCTCTCTCTCTCTCTCTCTCTCTCTCTCTCTCTCTCTCTCTCTCTCTCTCTCTCTCTCTCTCTCTCTCTCTCTCTCTCTCTCTCTCCCTACTCCTCAGCCCGCTACCGCGGGGGAACCTGTCTGTCTGGTTCCAGGCTCGTTTTCATAAGCGGACCAGTAAGGCGATTGCAGGCCGTGCCACACGCCTCTGATCGATACCATGGACTTCCGGGGGTTTTCTGTGTAGATACCTCTGTTCCTTTGGGTTCTGAGTTGATCCCTGTGGGTCAGGGTCATGAAGTTCCAGGAGATGGAAGGGTTTCACCCCAGGGCTGTGGTCTTAACAGTGTTAGTCATTAGTTAGCCGTTAACCGGCCTCTGTGCAGTGAAGGGACGTCTTTGAATAAATCTCTCTCTCTCTCTCTCACACACACACACACGCACACGCACACACACGCACGCATACACACACTGTACTTTAAAACACCTAGAAACCAGACATACACACACATGCACAACACATTGAAACCCCTACAACACAAAGTCACGTCTGACAGGCTTAAATAATGATAATAGAACTTGAATGGACCCTTTCTTTTGGGTGGATTGACTGGGATCGTGCCAGTCTGTTAAGTTTCACTCGAGGACACCACAGAGAGCGTGACACGGATGTAAACCAAAGTTTCCTGAGAGGGACCACTTTCTGTTTCAAATGGGAAATGTGTCTGGTTGCATGTCAGTCTGCTACAAACCAGACAAGTCTTGTGATGGATAAGGACGCCTACCTCCACCACACGGTCTAGTCCATTGGCTAGATGAGAGAGAGAAAGATGTCAGACAGCAATTCTCCTCCCCACATTACGGGGGCATGTAACAATATCAGATGTCACAAAGTACAAAGTCTTTTGTCTTGGTGACTCAGTCTAATTAGGTCTAGGTTTACATATGACCTTGTTAGGTGATATATGTTTACAGAACATAGCTATTGAACCACTGAGGTGGGTGTGTTGTAAGGATGTGTAACAGGGAGACGGCATTATGTTTTACTGAAAAGCGTATGCCAGTTTTTGAGGAAGTGATAAGGCCTTAAGTCTGATGGGAACCCAAAAAACGGATTTGCCCCCAAATAATCCCAAGTACTATAGCTTTCAGTACAGGGTGTTGTTCTAGCCTGTTTGATGTGGGCGATGACTAGTTTCCTGTGTGTGTGTGTGTGTGTGTGTGTGTGTGTGTGTGTGTGTGTGTGTGTGTGTGTGTGTGTGTGTGTGTGTGTGTGTGTGTGTGTGTGTGTGTGTGTGTGTGTGTGTCCTCCAGACCACTGCATGGCTGCTATGAAAGTAGGTCCGTGTCGCAGCTCTTTCCCCCGCTGGCACTACAACGGCGCCTCGTCCAAGTGCGAGAAGTTTGTGTTCGGAGGCTGCAAAGGGAACCTCAACAACTACCTGTCCATTGAGGAGTGTTCCAAAGTCTGCTTCGGCTCAACAGGTACCAAAAAAAACACACACACACACCCACACATACACACACATACACATGGCGGTGATGGAAAAACCCCAGACACTTCGTACAGTTCTGCTGAATGCAATCTTGGGATGATGATCTGTGTTTTGAATTATTTTGAATAATGTGATTTCAAACAGCTGAGTTAACCCTTGTTGTTTTCTTCCAGATAAAAAGCCTGGTGGTGGGAGGATTTTAGCTGTTCCAACCTCCCAGGGTAAGGGATTTCTACCGCTACACTCTGGGACTTGTAGTTCTCTAAGACTAATGACTTTGGGTTATTCTTCTAATAATTACTGACCTGGTGGCACACATGCTGTTCTTATTATTTAACATAAGTAAGTAAAAGAAATCCTCCTCATTTTACGAGTGATATCACGTGAAATATTACTTATGATCTGCAAATGCATATGCATATTCCTATTTCGGGGACTGTTCATGGTGTGGGATGCCCCTTGTGATAGTGTCTCAGTTTGAACTGATACAGCTGCCCTGTGTGTTGTGCGTTATGCGGTGTAGGAGAGATATGTGGCGTGACGTGCCAGGAGGATCAGTTCCAGTGCGCCAACGGCTGCTGTTTGGAAAAGGAACTCGAGTGCGACGAGAAGAGCCAGTGCAGTGACGGCTCTGACGACGTCTACTGTAAAAAACGTGAGCAAAACCTTTACAAAAAAAAAAGAAACAGCCCCCGAGCTCGTCAACACACTTAAACATTCCTATGGACTATATCTATAACAATGTCTATAATGTGTCGCTTGGGGACAAATGAAGTTCAACGTTTGTCTTCAGACCAGACTGGACATTTTAGGGAGGTGTAAAAAGTACTCGCCTAGCATGTTTCCCTTCACATCTTGAGTGTGGGAATGACGGCGTGAAAATAGTGGGAGATTTCAGCAAAGCCAGCCTGTCTTTCATTTTTCCTTTTTTTATCCTTCAGTACAGGACAATTTTCAAATTCTACTGCAGATTCCAGTGGACGAGAAGAAAGGTGATTTTAAACCTGAAATCAATCCAGACATTTTTTTTTTCACACTCTTAATTAGAAAGCAATTCCAAAGTTTTTTTAGTGTTAAAACCTTTAGCGTTGTGGTACTCTGAGGTCACTTTGTCCTGTGTTCCGTAAGAATTCTTCCTGGCTACAGATTGGTTGACTGTGTGAGTGTTCTGTTGTCACTCAGTTCGCTGTACGGAGCCTCCGAACACAGGCGATTGCAGGGACAGCTTCACTAGGTGGTACTACAACCCCCTCCGCAAAGACTGTTTCCGCTTCAACTACGGCGGCTGCCACGGCAACGACAACCGCTTTGACGACAAGGAGACCTGCGTCAGGATCTGTCAGTCTGTCACCGGTAGGACTAGCTGCCTCACTGCTACTTCCTTCCTTCGGCTCGTAGTTTAATTGTATTGACAACTGATTCTTTCACGTAAGCAATAGTGGAAAACCAATCGTAGTTCAAATAAATAAATAAAAGGTTATGGCAAAATACAAAAGTAGAGAGGAATCTCGGCCTAAAACTGTGTTTGACAACAATTGTCATTCCCAGCGAATGCCTCTACTCCACTGCTCACAGGCTGCCTATTACCCATAGGCGTAATAGCAGTCTGAGTAAAAAGGAGTTCTCAAGTAACTGGACGTTGTTAACTACGTTGAATAACACCACACCTATCTCTTCTCCACATTCCAGAAAAGGATATTTATGCCCGAAAAGAGCTCTTTGAATACCAAACCTCTGAAAGTGACAAAAGTAAGGTTTAAGTCTTTGTTTTATGCTGACTTCATAAAAGCAAAGTAGGAACATGTTGTGAAATGTTTTTCTTTCTTTTGTAAAATAAGACGTGTTGAGCAATCTTTTGAAACTTAAAGCTGGTTGTCAGCATCTTGTTGGTGTTAGTAGAACCAGAGTTTAGTCCCTATCCATTTATTAAATTCACACAGACTGTAGAACAACTACTCCTGAAAGTGTGTTTGTGTGCACGTCTGTGTGAGTGTGTCTGCCTGGTGTCTGCGCCTACATTGTGTGTGTGTGTGTGTGTGTGTGTGTGTGTGTCTCTTTGTTTGACCTCTGGAAAGTGCTTGATCTCTGAACCCTTGTTTTTCTCCCAGTCATTGTGGCAGTAATGGTGTTGCTGGCCTTGGCCATCCTCTTGCTGCTGGGCATCCTATGTTACTGCTTCCTTAAAGACAGGAAGACCAAGCAGCGGCAGCACCGCGCCAATATCAACCAGCTCACCAGGATACAGGACACTGAGCGGCTGGTCTACAACAGCACCACCAAGCCCATCTGACCCCCCCCGAACCCTAACGCGTTAGACTGCGAAGGAGGAGACAATATGGACTTTAAGCAGCATGCACGTTAAAGCAAACCTCCATGTTCTGACTAAACAGTTACTCACTGAATGCTCCCCACGCCCCACTCTTTGTGAAGCATCATGCGTACATCAGAGGGTAACATGTGTACAGTGTAGTACCTAAAAGAGGGAGCTCCTTGTGATTTTTAGAAAGTGTGACTCTTTCGGTTTTGATGCTGTAGAATTTGTTTTTCGACTAAATTTATCGACAGAATTTGTGTGCTCAGGTTAAAATGGAGATGAGTTTTCTCTGGAAATGTATTGTATACGATTCTGAAATACATTTATTAAAGAGGGACATGTATTTTGAGGGACATGTATAAACTATTCTAGTTTATTTTGCTGTCTAATTTAGAAGTATTTTACAAACAAACTTTAGAAAATGTGAGTGTTCGTGAAATCTATTAGTTGTAACTTTGTGTGGGAAACCCTTTCAAGCTTTTTTTTTTCTCCCCCCCCCAAGCCTTTGTATATAGTTGTATATCCTTTTTAGACAACATAGACCATATCAATGATTCTTAATGAATCATTTTCTCTACATTCAAAAATAAAATAGAATGGTCCCCGAAATGTGTTCAATGTCCAGCTTGATTGATATTTTTCATCAACAAACCGAATTGAAAAGTACAGCAGCTTCTGGCTTAAAAACTAAAAACTGGACGGCAACGATCACTAGCGGTCGCTCAGGGTACATCTGCTGAGGAGATGTAGTTTGTGCTATTCCACTGTTAGGCCGAGGGAGGCATTGCATTATGCATTGATTTTTGCCATTCACAGCTATCCTCCTTTTGAAATTAACCTCCGTCCCATTTTGAAACTTCAGGAACTCCAGTTTTTTTGTAGGATAGAACTGTTTTGTAGCACTCAATTTGAAAACGACTGAAGTGAATCTGTTTCTGATTCAGAAGGTGTTTTGAAATTCGTATCACCACCCAGCTAAAGCATATTTGGCAATTAAAGCGTGAAAGGTTGGCAAGCTCTTTGCTGCATACAGTCTAATGCGCTGCGCTACGCTACTGAAACACTATTTGCCACATTTATTTATAACTTTATTCACAGTTTTAACGTGGTTTGCGTGCGCTCAGATAGGGTTCTTACTTCATATAGCCGTACAAGAGAAAGATGTGTAGGTGCTTGTGAAATATATTATAGTTGTAACTTTGTGTGGGAAACCCTTTCAAGCTTTATTTTAAGTATTTGTATATAGTTGTATATCCTTTTCAGACAACATAGACCATATCAATGATTCTTAATGAATCATTTTCTCTACATTCAAAAATAAAATGTAATGGTCCCCAAAATGTGCTCAATGTCCAGCTTGATTGATATTTTTAATCAACAAACCGAATTGAAAAGTACAGCAGCTTCTGACTTAAAATGAAATCCGAACGGCAACGATCACTAGCGGTCGCTCAGGTTACTTTTGTTCTGCTGAGGAGAGGCAGTTTGTGCTATTCCACTGTTAACAGGCCGAGGGAGGCATTGCATTATACGTTGGTTTTTGCCATTCACAGCTACCTTGCTTTTGAAATTAACCTCCGTCCCATTTTGAAACGTCACCGTATGAAACTTCAGGAACTCCCGTTTTTATGTATGATAGAACCGTTTAATAGCACTCAATTTAAAAACGAACAAAGTGAATCTGTTTATGATTCAGAAGGTGTTTTGAAAATAGTATTACCACCAAGCTGATTGCATATTTGTCAATTAAAGCATGAAAGGTTGGCGAGCTCTTTGCTACATACAGAGTCGAATGCGCTGCGCTACTGAAACACTGTTTGCCACATTTATTTATAACTTTATTCACAGTTTTAACGTGGTTTGCGTGCGCTCAGATAGGGTTCTTACTTCATATAGCCGTACAAGAGAAAGAGACTCATTGTCCCCTCTTCCAACGCGTGAAACCGGCAAGGAACGGCCCCCTGTCCTATTCAATCTGGCACACATCCTAATAATTCACTGACGCTCTTTGTGAGCAATCCTTTTCAGTGACCCGACCCTCATAAAATGTACAATTGAGTGAACTCTGTGTTATCTAGAATCATCAGACTACCACTTCATCAATTACTACAATCCCCCCGGAGCTAACCATGGTAAAACGGTGAGTACTTCGAAAATACTTTTTAAAGACATTTTAGACAATGTGATGTAGCAGTGTACACAAATCTGCCTTCTGTAGCCATTCCCTGCTTTGCGTTGCGTTGAGTGGTGGGATGGGTGGGTAACTGCTGAAGGAGGCGGTCTTATTTGTCGGGCTGTAACCTCACGTGCGCCTGCGTTCACAGCTGGACTTGCTATGAGCGTTTAGGGCATGTTTTCTGGATGTCAGTGTAAAGTAAAGAATCCCATCTAACGGATTACTGATCAACCTGGAAAGTGATAAACAAATACTGTCTGTTAAAAAGATCATCGGCTGAATATTGTCTCCAAACTGAAACATCTGGTGAGTGCCAACCGCTGCCTAACAAATTGTTTAGCCCAGAGTTGCCAACTTGCAAAACTCAATCAAACTTAGTGCTCTTTCAAAAAATCTAAGTGATAAAATATTAAATCCTATTGTATGTTATTATTGGTAAATTTTATTGGATACAGTTTACTGTTTTTGTTTGCTTGTTGTTGCCTTACTTTGACTTGGCTTTTAGGGCTACGCTACACTCCCCACTTAGAGTAGAATTATAAGAAGATTTAACCAATTTAAATTCTAAATTAGAAGCTTTCCCCAAAACGTTTTGGGGCCTTTATGACTACCATTGTAATGGTAATTGTCGGTCTCCGCTAATCTTTTTGTCTGGATGTAGATTAGAAGTGTTAAAATTCTGTAACTGTTTCCCGCAGCGTGAACTAGTAAACTTTCTGTACCTTGGCTCTCCATCCGTGTGCAACAGCTTAGAACTTCTGGCACCGTTGGGCTGGAGTTTCGGCCAGATAAGTGATGTTTGTTCTGAATCAGAAAAAACACCTAGTCGAGTTTGAACTTTGATCAGCTGCTGCGAACAAAGTAGCCAATCACACCCCTGGACAGTTTGACTGGGAGAGAGCTGTTTTAAGGGCACTGCTGCCATGGAGTACTTAAGAATATCCATTTATATCCCCTTAATGGTGCTCATAGTTGACCCAGTACCCCCAGCTGCTGCGGTAATAGGACATTAAAAGAGACAAAGTGAGCTGCTTACCCGCAAGTTGATGGATGCCCACACACTAGCAGTTGAAGAAAGAGCGCAGTAAAAACAAAATCAATCAATTGCCAGTGAGCAGTTCATTTCTCTATGCTCTGACCTGGTTTGACCTATCAGAACATGCAACCCTCTGGGGCTGAACAGAGCAGCGCCCCTTCTGTGAAGACAGCAGCATTTCTACCAGATGGTCGGGTCAAGACACTAGTCTGGGCCACAAACACTCCATTCAACGTCACTCCTTAGCCGGGGCTATCCAGCACCCGTATTTCCTGTCTGTGTGTTTCGCGACTCTTAATTGTAAGGGTGTTTTTTTTAACGTCTTAATTGGGACGGAGAGTGCCATGATGAAACGAGCAGAGTGTGTGAGACAGAGAGCCGTGAATCATAATATGAGCCCACAGGGGATTCCCTGTAGCTATGGTAACTGCCAGACGAGCGTCCTGTAGACCTAGACCGCTTTACAACTAACCTAGTCTCTGTGTGTCTCCGTCTGAGGGGATAATTCAGTCTGAGAGCCTTTGACACCACAAGGCGGCCCTGGGGCTTAGCCTTACTCAGCCAAACCACCAAGTGCACATGTCGCAGGTCCAGAGGAGAAAAACAACAACAACTAGCCCGGTTATTTATCTGGTGGTCAGAAATGTCTTTGTTTGATGTGGCAACGGGGTGGTTGTAAACAAGTAGGTAGTGGTCCAGATTCTTGGAGGTTTGTGGCTGGATACACAAACTATCCCTGTTATCCAGACCAGGGGCTAGTCAAGGTTACAGGAATGTACTACATCCACCACCACCCTCCTCCTTTCCTAACTTTACAGCATCTGACTCTGCTCCTGTCACCCTGAAGTAACAGCCTTTGCCTGTCGTGCTTAGGATTCCAATGATGGGTTAGGGGGTGGGGGTCAAAGGCCGTCGCGAGTTAAACATGACTGGAGAACACAAACCGACGAGAGAGAGAGAGAGAGAGAGAGAGAGAGAGAGAGAGAGAGAGAGAGAGAGAGAGAGAGAGAGAGAGAGAGAGAGAGAGAGAGAGAGAGAGAGAGAGAGAGAGAGAGAGAGAGAGAGAGAGAGAGAGAGAGAGAGAGAGAGAGAGAGAGAGAGAGAGAGAGAGAGAGAGAGAGAGAGAGAGAGAGAGAGAGAGAGAGAGAGAGAGAGAGAGAGAGAGAGGGGCGGAGGGTGTTGGTACTAATGACTCCTGAGGGAGGTCCAAGGTTATAGAGAGGGTTAGGGGAACTGGGAACTTGGGGTTGATGGGAGAGTTTTAGAGTTTTTCAGTTGACCAGTCCCGTGGGATGTTTTAAGTGGAAGAGATATGGAGAGAGAGAGAGAGAGAGAGAGAGAGAGAGAGAGAGAGAGAGAGAGAGAGAGAGAGAGAGAGAGAGAGAGACAGAGACAGACAGACAGACAGACAGTGTGTGTGTTTCTGTGTGTGTGCGCGTTTGTGTAAGAGAGCGACATTGCAAAGTTTACTGCCCCTTTTTGAGAACAACGCATGTGGCAGCACTACGGCACCCTACGTTCAGGAATCTTGTGTGACAGCCCTTTAAACGTCTAGACTGGGCCTGCATCTATATTAAGAGATGGCGTTCAGAGGGCCAGCGCTGACACCTCCTCTCGAAGCCTGGCAGCACGACATGGAGGCCTGCTTCCTCATCTATTCTGTGTCTAAAGCATCTTAGTCAACATCTCACTCCTTACACCAGACGACAGTTTAGAGAGTAGCCTAGCCTGACCAGGTCAGTTAGGATAGGACACTACCCTGACCAGGTCAGATAGGATTAAACACTGCCTGACCAGGTCAGTTTGGATAGTACACTACCCTGACCAGGTCAGTTAGGATAGGATACTAAACTGACCAGGTAAGTTAGGATAGGACTCTACCCTGACCAGGTCAGTTAGGATAGAACGCTACCCTGACCAGGTAAGTTAGGATAGGACACTAAACTGACCAGGTAAGTTAGGATAGGACACTACCCTGACCAGGTCAGTTAGGATAGGACATTAAACTGACCAGGTAAGTTAGGATAGGACACTACCCTGACCAGGTCAGTTAGGATAGGACACTAAACTGACCAGGTAAGTTAGGATAGAACACTACCCTGACCAGGTAAGTTAGGATAGGACACTAAACTGACCAGGTACGTTAGGATAGGACATTACCGTTGCCAGGTAAGTTAGGATAGGGCACTTAACTGACCAGGTAAGTTAGGATAGGACACTACCGTTGCCAGGTAAGTTAGGATATAGTGTGCCCTAACTATGTAGGTTGACTAAGGTCCCACGCTGTGTCTGATGGCTCTAAGAAGGCAAAAACCTACCACCGTGATAGAGGGACCGAGTATTCGTTTTTAAAGGAAACGTGCTCGTATGTGTTTAGTAAGTTAATTGTTTTTCCTCCAGTGAATTAAAGTTGAGTGTGGAGGGAATCTCGGGTGGCCTTTGTGTGTGGTTTACAAGTGTTTGTTTTTGTGGTGTGTTTGTATGTTTGTATATGTGTTTGTAGTGTGTGTGTGTGTGTTTGTGGTGTGTGTGTGTGTGTGTTTGTGGTGTGCGTGTGAGTGCGTGTGTGTGTGTCAGGGGGGCATCCGTCAGGACTAATGTGGGAAAGAGGAAAGGGGAACAGCCAGAGAATGGTTGTTATGTTCTCCAGGGCTAGACGGGGGTACTGGCGGGTTGGGGGTGGGTGGGTGGGGGGTGCGGGAGGACAGGGCCGAGAGGGGTAGAGGAGAGGTCAGCCTAGACAAACACACTGCCGCTGCTGGTGCTGCAATAATAATAAGGGCTGCCAGTGTCCAAAGCGCTCATACGCTCATATAGACCTCATAGCCCTGAGACCATGGATTTGTTGAGAACAATAACCCTCCACAAGTCTCCACTGGATTGCAGCCTAGAATATCATTTATTCTTAAAGTCAATTTTGTTGACTTTGAGGCGAGGCCCCTGGAACATGTGGTGACTGTTGGAGAGACTACATGAAATGGCCGACCTCAGCCAACCATGGTCCCCCCCCCCCCCTGTGTGGGTTGATTGTGTTTGTTCATTTTGTGAGGAGACGCTTGTGGGGATTTATGAACACAAGCAAAGGTCCTGTGCCTTTCGATTCTTCCAGCCCCTGCATTAAGGTCTTAAAATGATGTCACTTCCTGCGTGGCTACTCTGTGCCTTCTGGCAGCTTCCATGGTCAGAGAGACTGCAGGCCAAGCGTTCTTCAAGTCCAGTTCTGAGAGGCCTGTGTGTGTGTGTGTTATGTTTGTTTGTGTGTCTGTGTCGGCGTTTGCCGGTGCATGAGCAAGATGGTAATTCTGAGATATGAGTTCAAAAGCAATTATGCTTTTTGGTAATAGACTCATGCAGTGAGTGATTCATTGCAGCTGGCCTGTTTGTCAGCTCGACTAAGTTGCATGCTGTTTTCTTAAAAAAAAAACAGTCTATTGGCTACTTTCCGTTGGAGAGGATGTCTATTGGCTGGTTGCTTTTGGAGTGGCTGCCTATTGACTTCTTGTTGTTAGCCTTTTGGGTGGTGCACCATGCTGTTTGCGGTGTCATCTGTGTCCCATTAGATTGCTCCATCCGAGATACTTTCAGGGTTGGAGGTTTTGGTTTTACAGCCATTGGCTAACGGGCCAACCCATCCCCACTCAAGAAGCTGTGGTAAACCAAATGTTCTGGGGGCGTGGACTAGCAGCTAACTACGACAGCACAGGTGGCCGGCTCCGCGCGGCTCAGCCCTGCTCTGTCAGCTCGTCGCCGGTGTTTTCTTTGGGATGTGGAAGGGAAGCACGCTTAAAGGAAAACGCGGCTGGGGAATGTTGCCGCTCGGCGGTCGTTTGATGACGGATAACGAGGGGGTACGATCCAGTCCGCCTGGATGTAGAGTAAGGTCAAATACGGCTCATATATACATACTGTGTAGACGGTGCTTGGTTACACCCATCCTACTGCGAGGTGCTCCTTACCTCACGACATATTTGACATCTTTTTGGGAAATGTCTTATGCGGTGTCCTCAGCCTACAGACTGGCGTTGCAGTGACTGTTCGCTGTTCACCGTTC
>CM030181.1:4943483-4955983 GCA_017639675.1 Aplochiton taeniatus | reverse complement strand
GTAGTCTGCAAATAATCTGTGTTTTCAAAAGAGAGGACCCTAAGTTTCACTTGGTGGGGGGGGACGGACGACGACGACGACTAAATAGTTTACTTATGGAGGTCACTTTGACAAACGTCGAAAGACAAGCAGCTATAGTTTCTGTTTTACACAGAAACTCCTACCCACTGCCTGTCAGTGTTAGCCAATGGGTGACCTTGTCCAGCAGTGGAATGCTGCTCCACTGTATGTGTGTGTGTGTGTGTGTGTGTGTGTGTGTGTGTGTGTGTGCGCGCTCTGTAGGTTTATCTCCTGACCTTCACACTAATTATTAACATACTCTGATGTCTAGGGAAAGGCGGGGGGGGAAGGTAAATAGAGTTAACCTTCTAAAGCAGACTCTGTGGGCTCCCCTTCCATATAAACTGTAGATGGAGTGCCTTCTTTTAGGGTCTCTTGTAATCAAAATAAAAAATAAATAAGCTAATAAATCTGTGCATTACTACCTAATCCCTCACCACTGGGACAGATGGTGGTTTATGGGAAAATACCTGACCATTTCCGAGTGATCTGATCTGATCTCATTGAAACCCTTCCAGCCAGCCAAGCTGAAGGTCTAGTTGTCATACAGATGTCTGTGGAGTTATGTCCTGCTGTGTGGTAATGGTTTTAAACACCCCTGGGGCTGGGGGGTCTTGGGGCCTGGGGCCCTTAATCCAGGCAGGCAGCGGCCTTAAGGCATGTGCCCCCCCCCCTCCAGGGTCGCCCTTTGATAAGGGCCTCAGGGGAGGAGCTGTTCCCAAGGGAATAAAGCTCTGGATACACCCTCTTGTCTTCTCAACCTCTTACTTCTTCTGTGTGTGTGTGTGTGTGTGTGTGTGTGCGTGTGTGTGCGTGCATGTGCGGTCAGTGAGCGGCACATGAAAGACAAAAACGTGTGTTTGTGGGTCTGAAACAAGGAGTGCTGTTGGAGGGTTGTGCAAGGAGTATGTATGGAATCCATCTCGATCCTTTAAAGCAGAAGGTGTCTCTCTCTCTCTCTCTCTCTCTCTCTCTCTCTCTCTCTCTCTCTCTCTCTCTCTCTCTCTCTCTCTCTCTCTCTCTCTCTCTCTCTCTTTTAATCCCGGAGGACAACGGTGAGAGGGGGCGGGACTACACCACCAGGGGTACTAATCAGCCAATTAGAGGGCTGGATTCCCCCAGCGGGTTATGTGCCTTCATGTGGTGGAGGAAAGTTTTGTTTAAGGCTTGTGGGAATGTCCATATGCTACTGTTTGTGTGTGTGTGTGTGTGTGTGTGTGTGTGTGTGTGTGTGTGTGTGTGTGTGTGTGTGTGTGTGTGTGTGTGTGTGTGCGTGCATGCACACCCACACACACTCACAAACTATGTCCATTTGGGCGAGCTGACTTTGTCTTGATAAGACATTCTATGACTATGACGCAATATGCTCAAGTATCAGGCTTGTTCTTATAGTCAACATGTTAAGAGATGTATATGCCTCACTTTAGCACTTGTTTTTGGCATTCATGATTTGTTGTAACTCGCTTGATACACACTCCCTCCCCCGTTCGATGGGTTTGCTATTGCTCCTTGAATGTTGGGAAGCAGTGTGTCATGTCATGACACAGGAGTTTGGTCTCCAGCCTGGTTCCGCCTGAGAGCCTTCTCAAGTTCAGACCTCTTTTGTCTGTGCGGTACAGTACAGTGTGCATACAACGCCTTGCCCTGACCGGATGCATTAGACGGCAGGTTTTAATCACGGCCTGTGATTCAGATGCGATATCGCAAGGTGCTGCCGGGGCTGATTCGCGGGGAAGGGTGACTGGATGAGGGAGAGGCCCCGGGGAGCAGGAAGGAACGCCGTGAAGCAAGATGGGGCACGGCCATGTGCTGCAGGTAGGACACGCTTACAATGTCCTGGCTCTGTCCTCCAAACTCTGCCTTTCCCCACGTTGTCTTGCAGTCAAATGCAAAGTTGCCAAATGTGATTACCCAGGCCCAGAGCGGATGAAATCTTGATGAGTCCATGCGATAATGAAATTAAGGTGTAATCTAGTCACAAGCCTGGGGGTTGTTCTAAGCCACGCGGACGATTTCCATCCTGGAAAACTTTGTGTCACTTTCATGCAAATGTCATCTGTGGAGCAGGAAACGGCCAGAGTAGAAGGAGGAAGTCCCACAGGCGCCTGTGGAGGGACGGGCTGTCATCTCCTGTTTCTGCTGCCAACCCCACTTCCTTTTATTTATGAGGAGGGAATAGGTGCGCTTGTTATAAAAAAAAAATAATAATAAATGATAATACGATTTGGAGGAACGCAAATGTTAATGAACCCCGTGAATCTATTGAGCAATCGTTTTTGTGTGCGTTGTCATGGCGACACATTGTTTTGGCTCTCAGTAGAGTAGGAGAGAATGGAGGTTGAGAAATGCCTTCCCGCCCTCCTGTGTACCGTGGCTCCACAGATGATGAAGGGTTTGTATGCTGTGCAGTGACACTAACTCTGTCTCTGATGCTGCCTCAAGAACACCCCCCACCCCCCCATACCTCACAAACCAACACGCAATGAAGTTCAGTGTCTAATAAAGAAATAGAGATGTGTTATTTAGTCCTCCATGTTACTGGAGACATATAGGCTGCGTGTGGCTGCAGTCGTTGGTGGACTGTGCTGGTTCGAGAGTGTTGTTCTAGGGGTGTGTCCACAGCTGAGAGGAGAGACTTGCCCTTTTTCATCTCTCAGTGTGGAAACTTACCTTACCGGAGAGTGGTCTATCCAGCCACTGAGTTACATTAGAACATGGCTAGTTGGCTAACACCAGGCTATACTCTGGTAAAGTCAGGGGGTTCAACCTGATTGTGTGGAGGGACTGAGGCCCTCACACTTTGAACGTCTGGAATCTCTCCCACCGGTCGAATTCAAGCTGCTTTGCTGGCCGAAGGAATCTCATCAGCACAGTTTGAGGTATGCCGGGGCAAACACAGTTTACATGCTATTATTAGTTCAGAAGTATATCATTATCCACCTGTCAACCGTTGATTATCAGCCATGTTGTCTCTTTGAAGGGCTTCAGCGTTGCTATTTTCGAAAGCCTGTGCCGTAATGTTTTCACCACCGCTGTTATTACTTTTAAGAGTAGTCTAATGCTAACATATCTGAAATACCTCCCCCCCTGGTATGTCCTCTATGCACTGTAGACCACACACACTTGTTGTGTACTGGACAGTCTCATTCCGTGCCAGCTATTCAGCCAGGGGGTGGGGGATGCATCGCCAGACTTTTGAACTAGTCTTTTAGTTTGTGGAAGTGCATAGACCACAATTTCCACTTGTGGAAAATAGGCCTCACTTGACCAAATTAGACTGGAAGTTAATGGGCGCCGTATGAAGTTGTGGATCGCCGCTGGTGTAGGGCTCGACATTGTTTCATTTGCATGTTAGCCCTGGTGCTGCTACACGAAGGAGCGTCTCTGTCGACTTCAGTTGTCCAGGCAGGGGAGGGCAGACGCTGGCCTTTGCCCTGCGGGCCGGGATTTGCATCCCCATGCCCATGAACGCTGGGAGCAGCCGGCTGGTTTGCATGACATCACCGGGAGAGAACTGCGTCGGGCCCGTGTTGTTGCTCAACGCGATCGGGACGTCAGCGAGATGGCGTGGCTCGGGATGAAATTCCCCGTGAACAAGGGGAAAATGTTTTGCTGGTAAGATGAACCCGTTTCCTGATGGGAAGGGATGCTATTGTGTGAAGAAAATGAAAGTGAGTGGAGGGTTTGGGGGATTTTTGTGTCACTGTCTTACACACACACACACACACACACACACACACACACACACACACACACACACACAGACATCCTCCATGCTTGCTGTTGGGATCCTCCTCAGAACGAAATCCCTTCCTGGAGTGCAGGCTGGTACAAGCAGGCTAAGATAAGCCTTGGATCATCCCCCACAATGACAGGATCAAAGCATTTCAGCCGCGTGACAGACTGTCCAACAAGACAGAGCAATGGAGTAGAAAAGATGGCGTGTTCAAAGGAGTTCTCTGGTCTGTCAGAGGCGTGCTTTTTTTAGTCCCACATATTTTTACATGGGTACCCTTCATGCAAAAAACATTTTTTGACATAATGAATATAATCTAAATGTTTTGGGTAGTGTATGTTTTCACCGGAGTGCTTAGCTTGTGTCCCTGCCCAGAACGCCCAGTCACACAGGTCTCTGTCTGTGTCTACCATGGAGCTATGGTTTACCTTCATGACTCACTCCCCCTGGGACAGGAATACCTTATATGGTGATATCTGTCTGTCATCATCTGACATGACTGTGAGTCATGATGTCATCACTCAGTCTGAGGTCTCTAACTGGGGTGTTAAGTAACAAAGACAGAGTATCAAGCTTACTTACTGTATATCATTTCCATTTTCCCTTACAAAGATTTGTACTGTACTTGACTACTTAGATTTTCAGCAACTTTCGCTTTTTCACATTACAGAACACATTTTGTCCTACTTTTCTTACCCTTCTTACTCTTACTTTTTGTTATTATGATTATAGAGCTGGGTTTCATTATTATTAAATTATTATTGAAATCGCCATTGTGGGTGCAATTGTTGAACCATTTCATGGACTCCCCTTCGAATTTGGAAAAGCAGTCAATTCTGTCTCAAACGTAACTTTAGCTGAAGTTAAATCTGATAGTGAACGAACCGATCATTTTCAAAGTCATTTAGCCGACCATGAATCACGGTACCCACAGGATAACAGGAAGATTTGGGCTATTGAAGCCCCATTCTTTGTGACCTCTGGTGCATTCTAAAGCAACTGTTCTGTCAGAAATAGTGGACTTGTTTATGCTCATTAATTATAGCAAAGTGGGGCCTCCCTGACCATGTTGTACATGTACATATAATTTACCTTACCATTCTTTTGACTGATCTGAATAAATTAGATACTACTTGCTTTGTGACTCGGTTTATTCTTTTATAAGCTATTTCAACATTTCGGAATTCTTTTCTAGCGCAGTATTTGTACTTTAACCTGAAGATGTTTTTTACACTTTTTCCGCTACTCATCTGTACCCCATCTGTACTCTGAGTTCAAAACAATCAAACACAGACATCACCTTTAGTGTTCTGACTGACTAACTGTCTGACTCCACCATGAGTCTCACTGGCGGGATTCGAGGAGGTCTTTGTGTTGCTCCCCCCCCCCCCCCCCAGCTCCAGGCAGTAGTTTTCCTGTTTAATCAGGTGGACAGGTGTCATCCGTTCATGGGTTCAACAGGGTTTGACGCACCGCGGACTCCATCGATGACCTTCCACAGGGCACAGCAGTGACACTCGCTCTGTTTAATTCTGATCGCCATTGGCAACAGCAGCGTGTTATTTGGCTGGCCTCCAGAAGAGGGTGAAAGAGGAAGAGGAGGTGGTTACTGGAGCATTCTCATAGTCCTCCTACCTGTGTGCCCGTCTGGCTTTCTATCTGTCTACCTGTCTGTCTGTGAGGAAATGTTAAGGTTTGACACAGAGCCACCGCCAGGAATTTCAGGAATTACTAAGAGGGGATTGGAGTGACTGGAGTTGGACTGTAGGAATTCCAGCTATTTTCCCAGAACAACTACATGAAAAGTCAGTTATCAATCTCTTGAAAACACATTGATCTGTGATCTGATGTAATCCGATAAGAACGTCTGCTGCATATACACACACAGTAAACACAAGTTTGAAATTCAGGAGGGAATACTGACTTCTAAAATGTTATGGTGAAATCGTTTTAGATTGAGTTGAAACACGGTACAATCGTTGTCCTGTCTCAGGGGCCTTGGATTGGCTAGGGTTAGGGTTAGGGGTTAGGGTACACGGTACAATCGTTGTCCTGTCTCAGGGGCCTTGGATTGGTTAGGGTTAGGGTTAGGGGTTAGGGTACACGGTACAATCGTTGTCCTGTCTCAGGGGCCTTGGATTGGTTAGGGTTAGGGTTAGGGGTTAGGGTACACGGTACAATCGTTGTCCTGTCTCAGGGGCCTTGGATTGGTTAGGGTTAGGGGTTAGGGTACACGGTACAATCGTTGTCCTGTCTCAGGGGCCTTGGATTGGCTAGGGTTAGGGTTAGGGTTAGGGTACACGGTACAATCGTTGTCCTGTCTCAGGGGCCTTGGATTGGTTAGGGTTAGGGTTAGGGGTTAGGGTACACGGTACAATCGTTGTCCTGTCTCAGGGGCCTTGGATTGGTTAGGGTTAGGGTTAGGGGTTAGGGTACACGGTACAATCGTTGTCCTGTCTCAGGGGCCTTGGATTGGTTAGGGTTAGGGGTTAGGGTACACGGTACAATCGTTGTCCTGTCTCATGGGCCTTGGATTGGTTAGGGTTAGGGTTAGGGGTTAGGGTACACGGTACAATCGTTGTCCTGTCTCAGGGGCCTTGGATTGGCTAACGATTATTCAACGGGTTAATGATTGTAAAGTTGGTCAACTCTGCGTTCCATGTTTGGTGTTCGAAGATGTTGGTACACAAAGGTCAAATGTCGGCTGTGTCAAATGGACGTCATGGTCGGTGTAATGTTACTTTACGTGGTCGGTTTTGATGGAGAGACTCGGAGGACGAAGGAGTCGCATATTTAAAACGAAATGCAAATCGGCTTGCAAATCCTCCTTCCTAATGTTTATGGAAAGCGAAACTCTGAGATTATGGAAATGATCTTAGCAGGGGTTACGGTCTGTGTTGTTGCCTCGTAGTTGTGAAGGACAGACGTAGAATGGGAATTGAAAGCAGGGTCCATAGCATGTGTGCTAATGACAGCCTGCCGTGTGTGTGTGTGTGTGTGTGTGTGTGTGTGTGTGTGTGTGTGTGTGTGTGTGTGTGTGTGTGTGTGTGTGTGTGTGTGTGTGTGTGTGTCTGGGTGTGTGTGTGTGTGTGTGTGTGTGTTTCAGCTGTTATCTGCAGTCAATGCTGATCTTCCCACCAAGAGAAGCAGCAGACTGACAGTGTCACAAACGCCTCTCTGTACTGGAGCAGTTAGCATACCACAGTCTGTCATGGTTAATACTGATTAGGATGATGATCAGAGATCCGACACCTGGAAATAGAGGTTACATTACGTTACAGTCAAAAATAGAATGTAATGTAATGAAACAGAATTTACATTACATTAAATTACAGTAAAAAATGTAATGTAATGTAATGTAATGTAATGAAATGAAACAGAATTTACATTACATCAAATTACAGTAAAAAATGTAATGCAATGTAATGAAACAGAGTATGTCTCTAGCTGTGCGTGGGGAGAGGCCTTGCTGTGAATTCTGTAGTCCTCTGAGCTGAACAGCTGCGTTGACTATTTATTTTACAGCGCCCTCGTTCTTTTAACATGCACTGTATCAGAGAGGATGTTTCACAACTATCCCGCCAAATTTGATTACGGACGTATTACTGTATTTAGCTGTTGGTTAGGATCTTTTCACTGGAAGAAAAGTTGTTTTGAGTGGCAGTATCTGGAAGTATTTGTGAGGGAGTAGAAGGAGTGAGGGATGGAAGGGTCATTTATGATGTTACACCCTCTCCTCTTCTCAACCTCTTACTTCTTCTGTCTGTGTGTGTGTGTGTGTGTACTCAGGAGATGGAGGAGTACATAGCTGTGCTCTGCTCCAAGTTCATAGAGATGATATCAACGCTGAATCATGCAATCATTTATGATGCCAGCACTTTGTGTGTGTGTGTGTGTGTACTCCTCTTCAGTGAAACTCATAAAAAGATAGGCTGTATATCTCCACCCCCCCTACACACACACACACACTCACACACACACATACACACACTTATCCATGTGTGAGTAGTTGTCCCTGCGTGTTGCTAACAGACTAGTCATTGGCCACGGGCTGCTTCCTTGTTCAAACGTGCAGCGTTTACGTCCTCAATAAATAACCTTACATGCACACCATTTCAGTGGAACTCTAAACCGTTTTATAACAGATCATATGAGAGTTGTACTGTCAGATTCCTACACGGCAGTCTAAAATATATGAGTATATTAATATCATAAATGTCCTATTCCAGGACGAGGGCGGACTGATTTCCTTGTTCAGTTCTTATGCTGACCCCTAAGATATGCTTTCCTGTCTTCATAAAGAGGTATTCAGGGTGCTCATGGTAGACAGTAGACCCCCCCCCCCCTCAAACGGTGTTCCATGGCTGATGATCTCAAAGCTAACAGCTCCTGCTTGGCCTTTTAGTCTTCACCTGGTCATGAGGCTGTACAGCCCCCAGGTGGAAGGTCCTCTCTCGCACAGTAGCAGGCCCGTTCCCTGGTCTCGGACCTCAGGCGTCAGGGGAGCAGTCCTCGCGTTGAGACCCTTTGGAGCAGTGTTGACCTCTGTGACCTCAGCTGCCACGCGATGACCTCATCCGAATGCCCACGTTGGCCCTGGAAGGACGTGAAACTGAATACGTATTCCAAGTTCTCGTTTATTTTTTTAGACGTGGTGGTACAGTAGGAAAAAAAAAAAAAAAAAAAATATCATAACTCAATAAACAGAGCAGAGGTTTCTTTCCTCCACTCCCTGTCCGGTCTGTTTGTCCAAGGACCATTCCCCCCGCCAGCCAGGAGGAAATGGCTGGGCTTCCACAGAATGTGGCAGGGCTGTGGAACGTTGTAATGGGGCCTTGTCAGGACTGATTGGAGCAAAGCTCCTCTGCAGTAAAACACTGGACCCCCGTTCTCAGGGCTCAGGGTAGAGGAGGGAGATGAGGGGAGACGGAGGGGGGGGGGGGGAGACGGAGGGGGGAGGAGGGGTTGCTTGGCAGAGCTCACAAATTCCTCAGTACAGCTCAGTTAACATCCATAACTAATGCGCAGCCCACATGCTCCAGTATTCAACCTCAGTGAAAAACTTCTACTTGACTCGGTCACAGCCCAGGCTGTTTTATAACTCTTGAGTTGTTATGTTGATATGGACATTTATACATTTCATAACCCCCCCCCCCTTTCTCTCTCTCTCTCTCTCTCTCTCTCCATCTCTCTCTCTCTCTCTCTCTCTCTCTCTCTCTCTCTCTCTCTCTCTCTCTCTCTCTCTCTCTCTCTCTCTCTCTCTCTCTCTCTCTCTCTCTCTCTCTCTCTCTCTCTCTCTCTCTCTTTCTTGTCCTCCTCTCAGAATCTCCTCGGCCGTGCTCGTCCCTCTCCGCCTCGGACCACGAGCAGCGGCCCTCGGCCCCCCAGGAGGCGGAGTGCCCCGAGCGGCCGTGCGGGGAGCGCTGGGCGGGGGGCGTGGCGGAGCGGCCGGTGAGCCTGGTGTCCACCCTGTCGTCCGGCTCCTCGGGCTCCTCCCCCAGAGACGGGCACAGCCTGGAGCGCAGCGCGGGTGCCCCGCCTCGCTCCTCCTCCTCCTCCTCCTCCTCCTCCTCCTCCTCCTCCCCGCCTCCTCCTCCTCCTCCGGCAGTGGGAGCACCACCAGGCCTGGAGGACATAGCGCTGGAGCTCAGCCCTTCCCTGGGGGACAGTTCACAGACAGTGGGGACCAGACAGCCGAACGGAGACCAGGGACAAGAGCCGCCGCGGGGCCCGAGGCTGGGGACCCCCAGGGGCCGGTGGCAGCAGCACAGGAACAGCGGCACCTCCGCCAATAAGAACGCTTGCCTCGCGCCTTCGCCGAGTGTGGCCTCGCCCGTCGCCAGGGACGCCATGGCGCCGAACCCCAACCTCACCTACGTGGACCGTGTCGTCATGGAGATCCTCGAGACGGAGCGCATGTACGTCCGGGACCTGCGCAGCATCGTGGAGGTGAGAGAAGCGCTTCAGTGTGTTTACAGTCATTCAACCAGGCCATGTTCCCTCAGCGTGTTTACAGTCATTCAACCAGGCCATGTTCCCTCAGTGTGTTTACAGTCATTCAACCAGGCCATGTTCCCTCAGCGTGTTTACAGTCATTCAACCAGGCCATGTTCCCTCAGTGTGTTTACAGTCATTCAACCAGGCCATGTTCCCTCAGCGTGTTTACAGTCATTCAACCAGGCCATGTTCCCTCAGTGTGTTTACAGTCATTCAACCAGGCCATGTTCCCTCAGTGTGTTTACAGTCATTCAACCAGGCCATGTTCCCTCAGCGTGTTTACAGTCATTCAACCAGGCCATGTTCCCTCAGTGTGTTTACAGTCATTCAACCAGGCCATGTTCCCTCAGCGTGTTTACAGTCATTCAACCAGGCCATGTTCCCTCAGTGTGTTTACAGTCATCCAACCAGGCCATGTTCCCTCAGTGTGTTTACAGTCATTCAACCAGGCCATGTTCCCTCAGTGTGTCTACAGTCATTCAACCAGGCCATGTTCCCTCAGTGTGTTTACAGTCATTCAACCAGGCCACGTTCCCTCAGTGTGTTTACAGTCATTCAACCAGGCCATGTTCCCTCAGTGTGTTTACAGTCATTCAACCAGGCCATGTTCCCTCAGCGTGTTTACAGTCATTCAACCAGGCCATGTTCCCTCAGCGTGTTTACAGTCATTCAACCAGGCCATGTTCCCTCAGTGTGTTTACAGTCATTCAACCAGGCCATGTTCCCTCAGTGTGTTTACAGTCATTCAACCAGGCCATGTTCCCTCAGTGTGTTTACAGTCATTCAACCAGGCCATGTTCCCTCAGTGTGTTTACAGTCATTCAACCAGGCCATGTTCCCTTCAGCGGGCTTCCCTCAGCCAGAGAGTCGGTGCCAGACAGCAGTTTGCTAAAGTGTGACGTCATGTTGTTTCCCACGTTATTTTGTTTTTGATCGATGGGCGGTGTACCCTGGTGCCTGGCTCTGACAGGGCGATTACACGGACCTGGCCAGAACCAGGGCTTGGAGCGGCGGACCGGCGCTTTACAGCCGGGGCCTGTTCCCTGTAGAGACACAAAACCAGCACTTGATGGTCCTGCCGGAGGTTTCCTCTGTCTCTCTGTTGCCCAAGCTTACGTAGCTCTGACGTCATTTCTTCTAGGAGGATTTACAGGGCAGAGGATCGTATCAAGAGAAGACATGTTGCCATTGCTTATCAATCCGTAAAAATCTGTGTTTACCCAAGTGTTAAGTCTCATAGTCTGGAGCCTGGGATTGCACCATAGCCAACCATGCCCCCCCCCCCCCCCCCCCCCCCCCCCCCCCCCCCCTCCAGCACTGGATAAGGCCCTGGATCTCTGTAGCACTGCAATTACTCTATAAAGTGTGTTTAGGAAGGGCATTTAAGAGTAGCGCGGGACTGAAGCGGCGCTTTTTACACAAACAAAGTGTGTGAAAAAAAACGTCCAGAAGATTCCCTCTCTACACCCTCCAAACTCCTTGGCAGCTGAATTAAAGGGGCATGTAGTGGTTTGGTGGTCACAGGACATAGCCTCCGCTTTCCTTTAACGGAGTCTCGTCTTTTAACGGGGAGATGAGGATGTTGACACAGCGGCAGATGTGCCCAGGCTGTTTGGTGTTGTGCACATAACAGCTGTCCGTCACCCTCGGGCACCAGCTGCTCGCCGGCTCTGGTGTGTGGTCCACGGTGGAGGGCCGCATGGGGCCAGCGGTGGGAGTGGTTCTATCGGCCAAACAAGAAGGGATGTGCGAAGTAGTCTGAAGCCCTCAGGCGCTCAGGGACCAAACTGTTTGGTGTTGTTACACATTGAGAATTAGCAGGAAGTTCTAATTGCTATGATTCCTCCCCTCTAAAAAAAGAACTACATTTCTTTAAATATGAAAAACACCCCAACACTCCTATTGTCCATCCTTCCTTCCTCTTCTCTACTCTAACACAGAGACCGAGAGAGAGAGCACTATAGGCTACGTCTAACCACTAAAGATTTCTCTAAAGAGTTTCTCATCTTCCACTCTCTTGGTCTGTATTAGTCGTAATAACACTGCAGAGCACAATAACTGTACATCCTCCAGTTATCCCCACTATAGCATCTGTTACATCGGCCCCCGGGCCCCCAGTCTCTAGCTGAGCCCCTGACGCTGACAGGCCGTCTGGCTGTGTGTGGCCAGCCGGGGGCCGGAGGGGTGTGTGTGTGTGTGTGTGTGTGTGTGTGTGTGTGTATGTGTGTGTGTGTGTCAGCAAGCGTACGGCGTTTGGTATTAAACCCTCCCCAGGCCTGGAGGAGTGCGAGCCTGGCAGTGAGACTGAGAGACGCCGTGCGGAATGCCAGTCAGCACGGCAGCACGCTCTCACTCCACTGGAATGTCCCTGCGCCGCTAACGTCAGGCCGCTACAGGGCGCACGGCAGCGTCACACCCAGCTGGGAGGGGCCTCTGGCCCCAGCGGGAGTGTTTGCGTTTGCCATTGGAGTCTGGGCGTTTATAGGTGCATTCTTGTTTAGTCTCCGCTCAAGTGCGTGTGTGTGTGTGTGTGTGTGTGTGTGTGTGTGTGTGTGTGTGTGTGTGTGTGTGTGTGTGTGTGTGTGTGTGTGTGTTTGTTCACAGTAAACATCTTTTCAGGACCTAAGTGTTGTCCTTGTGGTCGGGGTTGATGGTAATCCTGATGGCCGTGTAATGAGTGATGGAGGAGGTGCCCCCTGTCCTCTGA
>CM030181.1:4885983-4938483 GCA_017639675.1 Aplochiton taeniatus | reverse complement strand
TCCCCACATCTCAAATATTTGACACTAGTTTTAACCCTTCAAATACCACAAGTCACGAGATGGCGTGTTAATACCCATTGAAATATGACAGTGATAGACGCTACAGCGCCTTGAGAACACTCACAACTGTTCATTCCAAAGTTAAGGAAGAAAAGAACTTCTGTTCTGCGGACGTTTTTTCCCCCTTCTCCTGACGAGACACCTCCCTGTGTGACTTGCGTTGCCCTTTCGGTGCCCTGCTCTTTGAGACCAGCTCCGAAGCACGGATCGATCAAAACAAATTGGGCCGTCGGCGCGTCCATAACCCGCCCCAGGCCCGGCATCGACTGAGGCCGTGGTTGCGGTCACTCCGCACTCCGTCCCACTTCTGCTCCCACCGGCTGCAGGAACACAGCCCCCGGTCTGGCTCTTCTTGGCTGTAGACAGAGCCATCGATCGGAGACAATGATTTGTCAGAAAGTGGCTCAGTCTTTTGACCCCTGTAACCTGACGACCGGCCGGCAGGGTTGTCTGCTTTTGTCTTTGCTCTATTCTGTAATGTGCAATCGTTTGGACTAATATTGTGTGTGTGTGTGTGTGTGTGTGTGTGTGTGTTTCTGTGTGGGTGTGCGTGTGCAGGAGATCCAGTCTCTACTAATTAACTGGAAGGGTCCTGACCTAACGACTTACGGAGAGCTGGTTCTGGAAGGGTCCTTCCCGGTCCAACGAGCCAAAAATGGCCGCACACTCTTCCTGTTTGACAGGATGCTGCTCATCACCAAGAAGAGAGGGGAGCACTACGTCTACAAGACCCATTTCTCGGTACTGAGCACATCCACACTATTCAGTTAATTGACGTGAACCGATTTTCTCTTTGTGTCATTGTAATAGTAGAGGACCTGTGACATACCTCAGTAGGATTGGGTTACTGCCCTGGATCAGATCATCACAAATAAATACTATTAAAATGTGTTTTAATCTCCTGTTTTATCAAATGTTTTGGTACTGCGGAGGACATGCTGGTTTTACATGATGTTGTGCGTTTGGACAGTGTTCCACACTGATGCTGCTGGACAGCGCCAAGGACCCTCTGCTCTTCAGCGTCATCCACTTTAAGCACCCCAAACAGCCCCACACTGTCAAGGTGAGGAAATCAAACACCCCAAATAGCACCACAACCTTAAAAAAAAAAAATATATATATATATATAGCAGCACACTGTCACGGTGAGGAAATCAAACACCGCATATAGCACCACACTGTAAGGGTGTGGAAATCAAACACCCCAAATAGCACCACAAAGGTTATGTGAAGCAACTAAAACACCCCCAAACAGTGTTTAATTTGTTCCCCTGGGAAAACAGCCACGCAGCTCCCAGGGTGAGGGGGACAGCATGCTGACTTGTGCACAAACAAGTCACAACCCTTGAAATAGTACAAGCACAAGTGCCTAATGAAACAAATGTTTTGTCTTTTGGATTCTTGGATTAGTTCTTTCCTCTTTGCTTATCTGATGGAAATGAGAGAGTAGGTTTCCTAGAGAAGTCTTTTTAAACAGAGTATTGCAGTAGTACCTGTGTTTGAGGCTGTAGAGGAGAGTCTTTTTAAACAGAGTATTACAGTAGTACCTGTGTTTGAGGCTGCAGAGGAGAGCCATTTTAAACAGAGTAATAAAAAGGTGCCTGTGTCTATGGCTGTAGAGGAGAGTCTTTTTAAACAGAGTATTACAGTAGTACCTGTGTTTGAGGCTGTAGAGGAGAGTCTTTTTAAACAGAGTATTACAGTAGTACCTGTGTTTGAGGCTGCAGAGGAGAGCCATTTTAAACAGAGTAATAAAAAGGTGCCTGTGTCTATGGCTGTAGAGGAGAGTCTTTTTAAACAGAGTATTACAGTAGTACCTGTGTTTGAGGCTGTAGAGGAGAGTCTTTTTAAACAGAGTATTACAGTAGTACCTGTGTTTGAGGCTGCAGAGGAGAGCCATTTTAAACAGAGTAATAAAAAGGTGCCTGTGTCTATGGCTGTAGAGGAGAGTCTTTTTAAACAGAGTATTACAGTAGTACCTGTGTTTGAGGCTGTAGAGGAGAGTCTTTTTAAACAGAGTATTACAGTAGTACCTGTGTTTGAGGCTGGAGAGGAGAGTCTTTTTAAACAGAGTCATAAAATAGGACCCGTGTGTGTCGTTTTAGGCCAAGTCTGTTGAGGAAAAGCGTCTTTGGGCTCATCACATCAAGAGACTGATCCTTGAAAACCATCAAACCATCGTCCCCCAGAAGGTAACCGCTAACACTAACCCTCACCCACAGCATTGGTACTCTGGACTTTCTTTTTGCACTTAAATTTATTCCCTGCATGTGGTCTTACATCTGTACAGCTAGCCTGCTAAGTCTGGTGTGTTTTTGTTCCAGGCTAAAGATAACATTCTGGACACAAATTCTGCCTGTGAGTGTTCTTCTTCTTTTTATAAAATATTTACTTTGAGTGGAAAAACATACATGCACCAAGAACTGCCAGTATTGCTATTGAGGAGGCTGTTTATCGAATTGTAGATCATTTACGTGTGTGTGTGTGTCCCAGGGAAATTCCGCCACAGTCCAGAGCAGCATAAAAAGACAGATTCCTGCAACGTTAAAGATTTCCCCTTAAGTGTGCGGAACCAACGCAGGAGATCTGGTAAGACCAGCAAACATTTCTCTCTTTCTAACTACATCCCTCCATCCATACATCCATCCTCTTTTCCTCCATCTGTGATCCGTCCATCCATCTATCTATCCATTCATCTATGCTTTGATAATATCCGTCCATCTATCTATCCATTCATCTATGCTTTGATAATATCCATCCATCCCTTCATCATTTTGTCCTCCATCTGTCATCTGTCCATCTGTCTATATCAGCTCTCCTTTGATAGCTATTTTTAGAATTTGTGAATATCAGACATAAATAGAGTGTGTTTTTCATGCCATAATAACTCGAATCTGCTCCACCTCCTCCTGCAGAACCGGCCAAACAGATCAGACGCTCCAGCAAAGGTAGGCTGTCGCCTGTTTACTTCCTGTGTGTGACAGGCCACCTGGCTTGCGACCTTAACCTCATTCAGGGCCACCTTCCCACGATGCACTCTTCAGCGGTCTGCCCCTTACTCAAAGACCTCCGAAACAAAACAACAGATCAAAGGCCACGGAGACACACAGAGTCACTTGGGCACTCCCACGCACCCTCGGCCACAACACTATCCGCAGTCATAACGATGTTAATTTTGGAGGCCATTAGTGCAGGTTCTTTGTCATGCAGAGTCTCCGTGCGTGTCATCTGCTGCTGTTGGCCCCGTCTGATCTGCTGCCCGCGGCGCACGGCGACACGCTGCTCTCATACATCCTAATTGGCTGGAAATTTTTTTAAAAATTATGAAAAGTGTTGTGTTGTCCTCAACTTCCCCTTCAAAGTCTGTTGTGAGGTTCAGCGACTGATGGTTATGACAGAAGGCATGTAGACACAGTGACATGATGTAGACGTTCATTCTGGTGTCGTTTTCGTTCATATTCATTCTATAACACGTAACATATATTCTGTATTTGCTTATTCTCATGTTTTAATGCAACATACAGTATTTTGACATTCTTTTATTTTTTTTTCTTCCCCTCTTCCTCCTTATCCACCTGCAGCTGTTTTGAAGGTAAGCCCCTTGTCAGAGCCTTGCATTTCTTTTCCTTGTCCAGCTTTAAGGCGGTCAACCCCAGGTCGTAGGTCAGCGTGCACGTGCAGAGATAGGAGACCGGGGCCCAGCCCTGGAGGACTGCATCAGCTGTACCTGGCTGCAGAACCCGACACTCTCGTGTGGTTGTTTTGGTCTGGTTTGGTTTGAGGGCGGTTTAAAGAGGATGGTGGTGGTGATATTGAGAAGGATGAATGAAAACATAGAGCTGAGAGAGAGAGAGAGCACATGCTCCCCCTGTGGCTTGAAATGGGGCTATGGTGTCACGGACTCTGATCTCCATAAGCGGTTGATAGAACGGAATAACCCCAGGCCGTTTGTTTCAGTGAACGGCCAGCTTCAGCTTGTCTGGACCTAACAGTAACCTAACATAATAACCCCCCCCCCCCCCCCCTCACCCCCGCCCACGCTGCAGCACGCTGACAGTGAAGGTTCCCTGCTGGGGGATCAGATGCCCTCTCTTCAGCCCGTTGCTAGTGTCCCCGCCTTGGGTTCCGATCAGGGCGAGTCCCAGGCTGAGAGGCCCAGCCCGGAGGTGCTGATACCCGGGGAAAGAGAGCACCCTGAGCTGGCTGGTCCAGAGGAGGAGGAGGAGGAGGTGACTGGGCTGGCAGACCATCAGGTAGCAGACTTTGCCAGCTCCATGCTGGCAGCCATCTCCTGCTGGCATCACAGGGCCACGGCTTTGCTCTCCACTCCCTTCACCACGGTGAGGCTACTTGCCACCCTGGGCTCCCTGGGTGCCTTCCTACAGCATGCACCACGGCCCGCCCCACTCCGCGCCACCCCGCGCCAGCATGCCTGCATGCCTGCATGCCTGCCCCGTCTCTCTTTCTCCTTCTACTTTGCGCTCAGTCTCACTCTTTCCCTATGTGCTCCTCTGCTCTTGCCTTCAATCTGAGCCTCCCTGTCTCACTCCCATTGGCTCTCTCCTGTCTTTCTGTTTCTCTTCTCTCTCTCTCTCACACTCACTCACTCACTCACACTCTCTCTCTCTCTCTCTCTCTCTCTCTCTCTCTGTCGCATCCCCTCAGAAACTGTGCCTCACTCCCCCTTTCCCCGCCAGATAAATTCACAAGCTCCAGCCGCTGTTTGCTGTGCTTACACGAATGCAGCCTAATCACGATCAAAGCATGGACCAGTGCCTGGACTAACGGCATCCTTAGTGCTGAGAGACCCTAGGAGGGTCCTCAAGGTTTGTCCCATCGCCTAAAGGGGTCAAGGGTCATCCGCTAGAGGTCATCTGCTGCCACATGCATGTTCTCGATTACTGTGCTGTGTTTGTACATGTTGCTTTTCATGAATATGAAACTGCAGTGGGACTACAATCACATTTACATATTTGATGTTTGACTGCTTTTGTAACGGATATCCTTTGAGATGGAAATATGAAATGACAATAAAGTCAAAACCGGTCATTAGCATTACAACAGGCCTCCCTGATATTGAACGATGACTTCAAAGAGAGATTGCTTGATGCTTTGGTCCATTAATATTATCATATTGGCCAATTGTTTTTCATAATCACAGTTTAATTGCGGCAGCTACATCAACAGTGTTCCATAATATGAAAGGACACGTGTAATTAGTCGAAACTGTTAATGCATATCACTTCGATGAAATAGAAGTTTCACATTTTGGATTGTGATCCAGCCATTGTCTGACTCCTCCCGGTGTTTCTCGGCCTGTGGCTTTACAGGAAGAAAACTTCGGAAAAGGTCCTGGTCTGAAGACACCTCGCGAAGAGAAAGAAGACGAGATGGCAGCCTGGGGGGAGGAGCCCAGTGACAAGCCAAGGGCAAAGCCATTTAGTCACCGGGTAAAATACCGACTTTTTTCAATTCTATTTTTCCGATTCCAGGCTCTGATAGGCTGGAAACTTTTTGTGTGACATGGATATTAGTGTCATGAATGAAAGACATTTAACTTAAACACACTACCTGGTGTCTGCCCCTCCCTCGAGCACAGCCATCTGTCCCCAGGCAACCGCCCGCTTTATTTTTAGTCCCGAAGAAGAAGTTAAAACTCCCCCCCCCCCCCCCCCGGTGGCTGCTGTCAGCGCTAACCTGGCAGGGGGGGAGACATTGTGCGTATGTTTATGAAGGCGCGGTACGCTCTGCCAGATCATGCCGGGCATTCTGCCGCTCAGCAGGGAGGCGGTACAATCCTAGAGAGAGAGAGAGAGAGAGAGAGAGAGAGAGAGAGAGAGAGAGAGAGAGAGAGAGAGAGAGAGAGAGAGAGAGAGAGAGAGAGAGAGAGAGAGAGAGAGAGAGAGAGAGAGAGAGAGAGAGAGAGAGAGAGAGAGAGAGAGAGAGAGAGAGAGAGAGAGAGAGAGAGAGAGAGAGAGAGAGAGAGAGAGAGAGAGAGAGAGAGAGAGAGAGAGAGAGAGAGAGAGAGAGAGAGAGAGAGAGAGAGACGGTTCCCTCTCTTATCTCCTGTGCGCAGACACACACACACACACACACACACACAGTCAGCCCTAGGTATAAGGTTGAATGAGAATCAGACTAGGTGATGAAATGAAAACGGTTAGAGCCGCTGAGATTGCTACATCCACAGCAATGGCCGTCTCAAATGGCTCCCGGCAATATGATCATCCGTGGAGCAAAAAAAAAAAAAACAGGATAGGGATGTCATTTCAGTACAGGTGTGAGAACAGGTGTCGATCTTGATGAGAGAAGTAAATTGGCTGGAGGATACAGAGGAATAAAAAAAATTGGTACCTGTATTTATATAAATATTTTCTTTACATTGTAACAAAGTGTTCATATAATAAAACCGTTTTGGGACAAAAAAAAGGACTATTCTTGGATTAAAATGATTCATCAGAAGAAAATCAAATTAAAAGATACTATAAAATGGAATGAGAAGAAGCTGCAATGTCACAGTCTCACTGTGTGCTACTGTGATAATGTTTCAATATTATCCTCACGTCTTTCTGTGCACTCAGTAACGCTATGATTGATGTTTGCATTGCATTCTGAACTATTCTCATCCCATATCCAATCAAATTTATTTGTATAGCACATTTTATACACATAGCCAAATCAATGTGCTTTACACAAGGCAAGCAGAAACTTACTTGGAAGAAATAAGATCAATAAAAGACCTTGAAATGAATAAAAACTTTTAAAGAAATAAAATGAGAAATAAAATTACTAAGAACAAATATAGATATATCATACAAACATATTGTACTCATCCTTTCATCTTGCCCCTCTCCAGGTCTCAGTGAAGGAGACGCAAAGCATCGTCCCTGAGAAAGAGGACCAGTTCCAATACTCCCCTGTCACCCCTCCTAGAGGGGCCCAGTTCCAACGCTCTACTGTTTCCCCTACCTTACGCCCTATGAGTGACCAGTTCCAACACTCTACTGTTTCCCCAACCTTCCCCCCTATGAGGGACCAGTTCAAACATTCTACTGTTTCCCCTACTTTCCCCCCTATGAGGGACCAGTTCCAACCTTCTGTTTCCTCCCCTTCCCTGCCTCAGAAACAGGACGAGTCTCAACACTGTGATGTCTCCACCTCACTGCCTCCTATAAAGGATCTGTTCCAACACTGCGCTGTTTCCAATTCACTGCCTCCTCAAAGGAAGCAGTACCAACACTGCGGTAATTCCCCTACACCACCTTCTCAAAGGGACCAGTACCAACAATGCACAGTCTCCCCTTCCCTGTCCCCTAGGCAGCCTGTTGCTGTAAGCCCAGAGTCTGACATAGTAGCAGGAGGAAAAGAGGAAGTGCAAGAAAAGGAGGTGTCAGAAGAGGAGATGGAGAGCGATTGCTCCTATCTCCACATAGAGGAGGCCAGCGTTTTGACCACGGGCTCCGAGTTCTCAGAGGAGCCGGAGGAGGTGCAGGAGGAGGAGGAGGAGGAGGTGGACGTGGGAGATAAAGGATCTTGTCGAAGGAGACTCCTTCCGGACTCGGCCCTGGACCAGTTCGGTGTCATAGCGGAAAGCTTTAGCGGGAGGAGCAGCGTGACGTCAGAGGACCTGATCCCCTCCCCTCTACCTCACTACCTGGCCAGCCCCTCACCCCGATCCCCCTCACCCCAGCCAGGCAGCAGGACCTCCAGTTCCCCCTCCCTCGGCTTGGAGCACCAGGAGGACCACACCAGATCCATTAGCCCTTATCCAGATCCTGGCCTAACTCGAGCCCCAGGCTCCGGCCCTGGCCCTGTTCCGGAGGCCGAGCGCAGATCCACTCTGTCCAAACAGGACCGGCTGCTGATCCATAAGATCCGCCGGTACTATGAACATGCAGAGCACCAGGACGCCGCCTTCAGCATCAAGCGGAGGGAGAGCCTGTCCTACATCCCTGCTGGGCTGGTCCGACACCTCAGCAGGCAGCTCTCTGGCCAGGAGGAGGCGCTGCAGGCTGGACCCCCAGTCCATCGGAAGGGATCCTCTCCCGTCCGACCCACTTCCTGGGCAGTGTTCGACCTGCCGGGCCTGGAGAAGAACCAGAACCAGCAGGGGGCTGAGACCCGGAGAGACCAGCAGGGGCCTGACACCCAGAGAGACCAGCCGGGGGCTGAGACCCAGAGAGACCAGCCGGGGGCTGAGACCCAGAAAGACCAGCAGGGGGTTGGCACCCAGAAAGACCAGCAGGGGGTTGACACCCAGAGAGACCAGCAGGGGGCTGAGACCCAGAGAGACCAGCATAAGCTCCATGAGGAAAGACCGAGCCTCCAGGTTCCCCTGGACAGACAGAGCAGCCTGGAGCAGGAGAGGACCGAGAGGCACAGTGAAGCCAGACCTACGCCAGAGGAGACTGCCTCTGCTGCCCCTGGTGGCGAGGAGGTGTTCAGGCCGTCGTCGGAACTGCTGCGGGTGTGGGAGGACATGGAGGAGGAGATGGAGGATGGTGTGGAGGAGCCTCGGGGACTCCAGCTGAGCAGGGAGGAGGAGGCGGTCGGTCTACCCAGTTTAGAGAACCCTCCACTGGAGCAACTGTTGGCGGAAAGCCTCCGGGAAGAGCTTCCAGCAGCCCTCGTCAGGCCGGGAAGCCCCGTGCAAACCTCCAGGGCCCTGGGGAGAAGCAGGCCAGTCAAGGTTCCTCTCCCCAGGATCATCAGCCTGCGGTCGGGCGTGGAAGAGGACCAGGTACTGCAGGACATGGAGAAGGTGAAGAACAAGGTTTTCCAGCTGGCCCGCCAGTACAGCCAGCGTATCCGGAGCCAGAGGCCCGCCGTGAAGGTCCGAGCCCGGCCGGAGTACGGGAAGAGAGCTAGGGACCAGCACACACCCGCTGCAGACCTAGAGGAGACCCAGTGCAAGGCCAATGGTGAGCAAATGAGGTCTCAATGATGTTGGGAATGTTGACTTGGTCTTTTGGAATATCAGGGATATTCTAAATATCTTTCAAATAGTTCTAGTTGATTGACTCATTTTAAATATATATTGATTTATTTTATTTTATTGAAATAACTGTGTGTGTGTGTGTGTGTGTGTGTGTGTGTGTGTGTGTGTGTGTGTGTAAATGTGTTTGCAGGAAGACCAAACCTCACCCTTTCCTTGAAGCACTATGACCAGGTGATAATCCACGAGCAGAGCCCCTCCCTCCCCGCCAGAGACACCCCCTCACCCCCCGCACATGGGGCTACCTCCCCTGCAACTAGCCCCCACAGCCCCCTGCCAGTGTTCTCCTGGCCGGACGTGCAGGAGCTACGCTCCAAGTACATCCCTGGAGCCCCGGGGATCCCTGCTCCTCCCCCTGTGGCTCGGTGCTCCTCGGTCCCAGAGAGGATGCTGGAGGTCTGCTCTGGAGGTTCCTCTGGCTCCTCAGACCCTCCCCCAGCTCTGAACCAGCCCCAGGTCCAGCTCCAATCCCAGCCGCTGCTCCCAAGGTGGAGCTCCCTGGACCAGATGCCGGGCGATCAGCCTCTCGACGGGCTGCAAAACCTCGATCAGAAACCTGAAGGGATGTGTAATGTCCCCAGCCAGGCTCAGCCCACCCGGCAAACTGTGATCATCGTGGAGCGGGTTTATCGGCCGCAGTCAGGAGGAGAGGAACCGGAGGGGAGGGACGGGGAGAGGGAAAACCAGGACTGGACTATGGTGTCGTCGGCAGCGAGTCTGCCCTCAGGGAAGAAAACCCAGAACATTCTGGTAAAGAACCTCCGCGAGCGGTTTCAGAGCCTGAGCACCAGCACGTAACGGCCGGGAGGCGTCCAGAACCTTCGCCCAGGCCTTCTCGTGAGAACGCCTCAAAGTTCCATGAGCCCTCAGCTGTCGGTCACCTGACCTCCTCCAAGGCTCCGCAGTAGCTGCCTGCTGTCAGTCTTATTATGAAAATGGAGAATGTTTATTAGCCTGTGAAGTGATAACTGAGACACCGGTTAGTCTGCGATGGCCGTGTGATTCGGCAGGAAACATGTTTAAATAGAAAGCTTTTACTGGACCATTAACTCTACAGAAGAACGCCATTGTCGCTTGAAAAATGTGTAAATACAATATGTGTACCTTTGGTTTTTGTCCACACTGTACACTCAATGTTTATATAAGAAAATATGTATATATTGGTGGTCATACTGCACTACATTTTAAAAAGAGGAAAGATCAGGAAGTTTTTTTCCTTTCTTTGCTTAATATGTAATGACAACCTTTTTTTGTTATCATTACTGTTGATACATGGAACAGTCTTTAAATCGTGAAACTACAACATGAGACATGATATTATATTAACAGGAAAGAGGGATGACAGCTACATCTATGAAGAGGAGGGAAAGATTAGAGCTGCGGGAGTTTATAGACAGACCAGGGAAAGGGTGATTAGAACTTTGAGTGTACAGAGAAAAAGATAATACGAGAAAAGTTTATAAACCGGAGCAGCGAGAAAGGGGAGAGAGTTTTTAAATTCCGCTGATTACAGAGCGGCAGAGAATACTATTGATGTCTCCTACTCATTATCACGGCTTCACCTTCGACCTCAAAGTGTTTCCCCCGCTCAGCCCGCTGTAATTGTCCTGCTCTTGGAGTTGGTTAAAAATTCAGCGTAATGGACCAATATTTTTGTTTTCATACATCACTGGAGCTGTTTACTGCTTTTCTCTTATGTTATTTATTAATTAAAACTCATTCCTTTCTGCTCCAGACTAGAAAAAAAAACAATGTTATTTTTAATGCTTGAAGAGCATACTTTATATATTCTCAATAAAAACTGAGATTTAAAGGACATTTCTTGGGTTTTTATGACATTGTTATGAAATATGTTGTAAGTATTTTATTGGCCTGCCAACTGCATAATCACTATGCAAGTTATGCTGTGCCTGTCGAAGGTTAACAATATTTCAAGTATCATATTAATGTATTGCAGGATTAATGGCGATAAAGCAAAATTATACTCGATGCGCAAATCTACGTTTTTTGATCGAGTTGGACAAAAAACGTAAAACTCTGGCTGCAGCTTACTTGGAATAACCATTCTTTCCCTTCGTGTGCGTTGGTTTATTCCTGCAAACGCTAACTGCAGAGCACCTGAGTCTTATGTCATATTACTTACAGGGATTTTATATTGAGAAAAACATATCCATATAGTCACCAATCCAAACAGAGCCTGTGCATTAGACGAAGATGAAGGTAAATGCCACTTATAGGGAAGATACATTGGTCTCCACAGAGCACATATGGGCTATATGGACCCTATGTGATTATATGAATCAGACGAAGCGATAGGTTCCTCCAGTTCACTGATGAGCGATAATTATGGTATTAGGGAGAGGATTTAGACATTGGTGTAGCCCCGCCCCCTGATCTAACAGGTATCAGACACAACGACGCTACCGCTTGGCGCCTGGTGCGCCCCTGCTGCGCGCTGAGGCTCAGTGCATTTGAAACTGGATCCTGCTGGTTGACTCGCGCACATAGATGCCCGACACTTGTCTTTCTTTTTTTATTATTCTCGAGGCGCAACTTCAGTCATTTATTTCGTAGTTGAGCAGCTGAGAAGCATAACAAAACATTAGGAATGGGGTGCGCGATATCAGGGCTCGCGCCAAAACTCCCCCCGGAGAGGAAGGATGAGGCGGTAGCGCATCTGAGTGAGGAGCATATCCAGATGATCAGAGACTCGTGGAAACTTATCCAGGAGGATATTGCCAAAGTCGGGATTATCATGTTTGTGAGGTGAGCTCTGATTTCAAAGCCTTTGCATACATATACGCATAAGGCTTATACTAAGTCAAAACTGCAGGATTCTTTTTGGATAGGAAGTACCCCTATAGTTCATAGCAAAACAATAAAACAATTTGGAACGTACGGTAGCCTAACTGAATCTATTTAAGACGGTATGATGTGTCTAGTGTTATTATTTCTCCAGCATTTTAATATGTGTTGCTGAAGCTGTTGCTAGGACTGTTCCCACACATGTAGAACGGTTTTATTCCCCAACAGCGTCTTTCTTTTGCTAAACAGCAGCCTATTGCTCCAGTTTCGCTGATTTAAACGCCCTTTTTTATTAAAAGGTGGAGTTTTTTTTTTCAATTCAGATTGCTGACGGAGCCTGCTGCCTGGGGATAAGTGGAATGAGACTCAGAGCGAAGCATCTCTACCCTACTGAAGGCCGCTTGAATAGGCACGTGCATGGGGATATAAATAAGTTTTATTTAGCCCATGCTTCTTTGCCAAGCCACTTAGAAAGCGCCATTGGGTGGTGCTCTTCTTTGTTTACATTGAAATAACCCAAAACTATTTTCATCCATTGCCTTTGCACAGTTCCCGAAGCCTTTACCTCTCTCTTTGTCTGTCTGTCCCTCTCTTTCTCGCTCTCACTTTCTCTGTCTCATTACTCTCTTTCAAACACACACACACACACACACACACACACACACACACACACACACACACACACACACACACACACATACACACACACACACACACACACACACACACACACATCATCTACTTCCATCCCACTATCTCTTTCACTCTCGCTTTTCCGTCTCATGCAATCTCTTTCCTTCTTCTCTGTCCGCATAACTGCTTCCATGATACTCAGCTCCAGGTCTTAGTCTAGTTGATTGAGCCAGCGGGTGTGTGCAGCGGGTGTGTGCTAGCCAGATTTTAGTCAGAAACAATCAAACACCCAAAGATCTCTCTGGCATCTCTCAAGTCATACATAAACACACACACACCGTTTTACATGTGTGCAACTGTAATGGGCTATGGGCCAATATTCTGTCTGACAGTATTAAACAAGTGTGAATAAAAACAGTGTTTTGGAGGCAGCTTGGTGTAAATGAACTCTGACGGACAGTTCCCACTGCTGCTTCTGGGGGTTGTGTGTCTGTGTGTGTGTGTGTATGTACAGTACAGTTTATGTGTTTGTGGGATTGCGTGTATGGGGGATGGGTGCTAGTGTGTGTTTGTTTGTTTGTTTTGGGGACGAATTAAGTATAAACAGTTTTATGTTTCTATGTGTGAGTGTACGTGAATGTGCCCTTGTTTGTGTCGGGGAGGAATTTAGCATAAACAGTTTACGTGTCTGTTGGTTTGCGTGTGTGTGTGTGTGTGTGTATGCGTGTGTGTGTGTGTGTGTGTGTGTGTGTGTGTGTGTGTGTGTATGTGTGTGTGTGTGTGTGTGTGCATATGCATGCGGGGGGTTGCATATGGGGTAGGGGGAGGGTAGCTGTCTTGGAGCCCCGTCAACACCAAGCGTCCTGGGGGAAGCTCAGACAGTTGAGGACACTGACCTTAGCGGGTTAGCCTGCCTCCACTGGGTCGCCGCAGGTCACCAGCTCATGGTCCAGACTCAGAAAGGAGGGGACCCCAGCTTCAAGGAAACAGTAATATATATTCTGGATGCTCCCTATCTTCTAGGTTCTCCTTTGCTGAATAAGCATCCAGTTTTCTGAATTGAACTGAACAGAACTGAACTAAGTCCCCAGCGTGGTCAGTGTTGTGTACAAGTTGCTGTATTTAGCAAACAGTGATCATTGTCTCTGGATGAATACTTGAAAACCGAGCAGCTGAATGGCTGGTTGCATAATCTAATCTATCCACTTATTTCCCACTGTACAGAATGTACTGGCCCTCTCCACAGGAACCCATGAAAGGTGTTTTCGTTGTTGATGTTGCTTCCTCGTTTGTGGTTTGTCTGTTGTGGTTGTAACTTTGAGCCGGCGGTCCTCGACAGTGACAGGTGGAAGACAGGTCGGATGGAAGGACATTTCACGGTCTTTAAGCTTGGAATAGTCCCCCCCAGCAGCTCTCACTCAGCTACTTTATGGTTATATTAATGGCACTGAGGTGGAAAATTGCGACACACCTAAGTCTGCTCTGTGACTCACAAAATCGAGTTTATATTCAGACTATTTTGATGAGATGGAAAAGCAGGAATCGCTCTGTTTTCATGTCCCATCAATATTGGAACAAGACGTCTACTTACAGCTTAATGTTCCTTATTATTATTCTATAATTATAATTAACACTGGTCATCAACATTTACATATTTACTTTTATATCATAACATAACGGTGGTCCAGTATTTGTACAGAAGTGAGACATTATCTTATGTTTTCTGTGCTACACACAATATGATAACATGTAATATTGTATGTTTATTGAAGTATTATCTAGATATCTAGTATCATCGAGTTATTCTACCAACCTACCAGGGTACAAAGTGCTGGTTGGAGAGTTTTAGGCTGGGATGAGGTATAGTTTGAACGTGAAAATGAATACATTATCTTGTTCATTCTTTTTTTTTTTTACCAAACGCTCGTGACAGTTTGCTCTGTTTGGTGTTGCTTACAGGTTGTTTGAGACCCATCCGGAATGTAAAGACGTCTTCTTTCTGTTTCGAGACGTCCAGGACCTGGAGAGACTCAAGACCAGCCGCGAGCTCAGGGCCCACGGCCTGCGGTCAGTCCTGCGGCCGCCCAGGCCTGTCTCACCCTGCCTACACAACACAACACAATTCCAATTTAAATACAACGCCACGTTGAAAACACAACACAACACAATTCCATTTACAATATCAGGCCACTTTAAAAAACACATGGATTATGCACGTACACCACGTAACACAACACAACACAACTACAAAGCCCCATGACATAACAGGGCTCAACACAGCACACCACAACACAGCCCAGCACAGCGTCACATAACGCAACACAACGCAATATAACACAGCGATGACAGCACACAATGCAACTACAGAGACCACACAATCCCCGATGCACACTCTGCTCCGTTGCAGCGGTAAGTGGAGTCCATTGTGAGATACGGAGGCTGTCATCGCATAACATTCGTTGTTTTAATGCGAGCAGGCTGTTCCACTCTCTCTCTCTCTCTCTCTCTCTCTCTCTCTTTCTCTCTCTCTCTCGCTAGCTCTCGCTCACTCCGGAGCTCCAGAAGGCTAAGTGGTACTCCATGCACTCACACATTGGTCCTGATGTCCTCTCCCTCCCGAGCACTCACACACGGACACACACACACACGCACACACACACACGCGCACACACACGCGCACACACATGCGCGCACACACACACACACACACCCACACCAGTCCCGATGTCCCATCAGTCGGTTTGTCTGTCTGTATAGGCTGCCTGTCTGTCTCTCTTTTGTCCCATTCATCAATGATCATTCCCATAACGGTGTAGTACCCAAGGGTAGACAGCTCTGGAGGCGGAGGAGGAGACAGGATCTCATGCTCACATTTACTGTTGCTTTGGGGAAATAAAAGGTTACGCAAAAGCCAATTGTTGTCTATTAAATGCTGGCCTGCCAAATGTTTCAGCTGTTTCAGGCACTATCTAGTGTGTTCATAATTACGACAACAGCTGCTTTAAACGTCCCTGTTCACAAACCAGAGTGATGACAACTGTTACAAAGGAGCACCAAAAAGTGGTCTTGTTCATTTTAATTGCATTCAACTTGTGCGGTTTTTCTGATGAATCTAGATTTTTTTTTTCCAGTAGCCCCTTAGCTGTGTTGTTATATAACATAATAGGAATTGGTTTGTTTGAATATGAAATGAGGATACAAACCCAGAGGTCAGCACTCACCTTCCAGCATTTCTGAAATGGTCCATATTAGGGATAGTCGCAACATAATTACCAGCCAGTCTTAATAAGCTTCTCAGTCAATGTGTTTTTTTTAGATGCATGTGTGCGTGTCTGCAGTGTGATGTTTATATAGAATGTGTGTGTGTCTGCAGTGTGAATGTGTGTGTCTACTGTGTGATGTTTATATAGAATGTGTGTCAGTGTCTGCAGTGTGATGTTTATATAGAATGTGTGTCCGTGTTTGCAGTGTGATCTTTCTATAGAAGGTGTGTGTTTCTGCAGTGCGATGTTCACATAGAATGTGTGTATCCACAGTGTGATGTCATTCATCGAGAAGAGTGTTGCCAGGCTGGACCAGCTGGAACGACTGGAGGTTCTGGCCGTTGAACTGGGGAAAAGCCACCACCGCTACAACGCACCACCCAAATACTACAGCGTAAGACACTGTCACACACGAACACGTGCACGCAAACATGCACAGATAGGCACAAACGTATACGCCCCATTTTGCTCATTATATGAATCGTCTTTGCTGTGAGATTCACGTAAAGAGATTTCTTTTTTGCTTCTCGAATCAATCATTTACTAATTGTAGAGTATTTTCTCTGTTCCTAGGCTGATATCTCAGTAGAAACTGGTGATAACAATGTTTTGATACTGTTTCATGTTTATTTTCGAAATCTGCTAGTGGGTTGAGGTGCTGATGTGAGTTGTGTTGCAGTATGTCGGAGCCGAGTTCATCTGCGCCGTCCAGCCCATCCTGAAAGACAGATGGACTCCTGAGCTGGAGGAGGCGTGGAAGGTACATTTTCATGGCTACCTTTGACCTTCCTCACTCCCTGTGTGGGTGTCAAGCGGAGGGAGAGAGAGAGACCATGACTGGCTGCTCGGACACACAGAGAGACAGACTCGCTGGCTGCTAGCTAGCTGTAATCTGGTTAGGCATCATGGAGACGGTCTGTCTCTTGTCTCCCTCTCTCTGTCTGTGATTCTTTATCTCCATCCGGCCCTGCCTCCTCACTTGTCCGTCTGGCTGTTTGCCTGCTTCCATTCAGAGCCCCAGCCTAATGCGTCGTGTGTGCTTCTTCCGGGCGCATGACACAAGTGGCTGTCCGTGTAACGGGACAGCTGATTGACAGGGGTAGTTACGAGTCCACGAAGCAGAAAGAGACATGCTAAGAAACCAGAGGCTCTGTAGCGACATGGCACATCAAAGCATGCTTCACATGTGACACACGCAGCCATGGGAAAACACACATGTTCGCAATGCAACAGCAAGGGTGGGGGAGGGGCGGGCGTGGACCCTGAACGGATGGTTAATGTTAAAACATATTCTTTTGAAATGAGCCGCGCCATAATAATGCAGGTTTGACCAGCGCCCTGCCTCATTGTTACATACAGGGGGGAGGATGCTCTGATAACAGAGATGAGGAGGAAGCTCACTGGGCTTTCTCTGGGGTTACCAGTTAAGGGGCCAGGGACAATTGGGTTAAAAATCTTAATTCAGTTCTTAGTTTTTATGGCAGTTCCGTTAGGGTTGCAGTAAGCTCCTGCCAGTTTATGATCTTCCCCGGGCTCAAGTCACTGGTCTACGTGTAGAAACCTTTTTTTTTTATTTATTAAACCTGCACATTATCCAGGTCTAATTGGAACTCTAGGCACAGCGCCCTCTACTGGATATATGAAGTATTACATCTCAATATTTGTACCTGTTGCGATGACTCTTGGGCATGGCATGTCACCAGCATGTGTTGTATCTACCCCCCCCTCCCTCCCCCTCCCAGACTCTGTTCCTGTTTCTGACCGGTCTGATGAAGCAGGGCTACCAGGAAGAGGAGAAGAACCAGCATCAACTGCAGGCAACATCCTCTCCCAAAGAGAGACCCGACAAGAGAACAACAGCTGTCTGAGACCCTGGCCTGAACAGTGCTTATCTGAGTCTAGGCTAATGTTTACATTAAGCTATGCTAGCGCCACGACAAAACAAAAAGGTCTGCCCAGCTCTGCCCTACGAAACCCCAGGGGGTGCCACGCAACGTTCCACTTCTCACTCTTTTCCCCACTCCATCACGACTGCTGCCATTACTGGGAAGGCTACGACCAGGAGGGGAGGAACTGCAGTTGTAGCCTTATCATCATACGTTAACATTACACATTTAGACAGGTGATGTAAAATTATGAAAATATACTCATGATCCAGTACAGAATGTTAATATTTTAGTTTTTTTTTTTTAATCGAGGTGAGAATTGAGCAGACTGCAGACTTGGCCTTTCGTTGTGTGACTGTTTGACTATATTGTTTGAGAATTTATGGACCATACATTTTAAACTGTTATATTTAATCTATGATTCTGCTCAGAAAAAAATTACTTTATAGTATACTTTTTTTTTTCTCTTTCTTGCAAGTAAGCAACACATGTGGGCCTTAGCTGTGTACATAGTGCATTTAGAAATTGACTTTATTATAATTTGTTTTACATTGCCACTGCTCATGTTATTCTAAAGTGGCATTGAACCGGACTGATAAAGAGCAAAGAGACAAATGCAACGAGTGTAGCAAGTAGAACCAAACAAGCCAAGGACATCGCTTATGTTGAGAACGCTGTTATAGAACAAAAAAAAGTTAAGACTTTAATAAAGCACTGTCATCAATATTTAACTTGAGACCCCTTAATCCTTCTTTTGAATAATTTTAATGAAATATTCTCTTGTTACCGTCAAGACAATACATCAATTAACAGATTGAGGTAAATACTCTGAGAGCACTACATAACCTTCTGACGTATTTTATCATTATGACTAATGGCGTTTCGAAGAACAGCTGTTCTATCAGCTCTGCCACGAGTTAACCTGCACCAGAGGGATTATAATTAAAAAGAAAACATACAAATGGTGTCATTATTCTGAAACAAATGGTTTGTCATTATTCTTAAACAAAATTGTCTTAAGGCAGGAAAACGTACTACTTAATCATTATCAGGTTAAAAACCTGTTTCCCCTCTCACAGAAATCATGACACATTTATCCCAAAAGAATCAACATTTCTAGCTAGTCTATTTCTGAACTTTTAATTACCCAATCATCCCCCCCCCCCCCCCCCCCCTTGGATTGTTGGCAGCTTGCAGTTTATAAAACATTGACTAGGTAAGAGTGAGAATGTTACCTATATGAAATGTAACCAAGTCATAACTTGCATCCACTACGACAACAAAAAGTTGAACCACATCTAGCAGCGATCCTAAAGATATGGTGTCTCTTAATCGTTCATAGTATACTGGTCCAGCTGTCCTGGCTAAATACTCTTAAAAATGGTAAGGTCTAATTCAAATTGAATGCAACAAAAACATGCAAATAAAATTTTAACTGCAGGACAGCTCTGTCATTGAAAATAGAACAAAACAACATTTTGGCTCTATTAGCCACACTGCAGTCAGCGAGACAGTTCCAACCAGCAATGTTGGGGAGGGGTGTAGAATCACAGCTTAAGCAGTTATTTGTCCTTAAATTCTCCCTCCCTCAGCTGGACTGATGGTATGAAATAGCCAGCGACAAGACATGCCCATGCAAACAGAGGCGTGGTGCCAGAGCAAGTCTGTTAGAGCCGGTGGAGGGGTTGGGCCTCAGGCTACAGGGTAGGAACGTGAACGACACGGCCCATTTGAAGTTCACTAACGGGGAAGTTGGTAGTGCCACCCCCCTTCACTCACACAGATGGTACGGACTGGTCCATCTCCCCAGCTAATGTAAACAAGAGTCTTTTGCTCATTGGGTGGCTTTGGTTTTCTTGCTTTTGTTTTTCTTGTCCTTCTTTTTGAGACCGTCCATGTGGGCTCTCAGCAGATTAGAGTAGGCCTAGTAAAGGAGAGAGGGAGAGAAAGGGGTTTAGACTTCACCTAATAGAAACACCATAACGGGAGTTGACCGTGTACTACATATATGGTGTCCAACGTATATACGACCGCAGGTGAAAGATCACTGTGTCCTGTGTGTAAAAACAGCAGGGAGATCGTTTTCCTGTAGGACTCCATATTTATGGAATGCCTTTCCTTCCCATCTCACAGTCTGATGTGGTATCAATATTTAAACCAAGAATGAAGATGTTTATTACGATCAGGACTGTATAGATTGAACACTTAACTGAAACATTTATGCACAAGTTCTTAAACAGACATATAAACACAGACAGTACAGTCAAAGGTTTTTACACACGCTGCCATTCACTTGAATGAGAATGATGAGGACTTGCTTCAATGAAAGAACCAGATTAGGAAAAATGCAACCCAAAAGAAGAAACAAATACTTGCATTTGAGCTTTGACAGACTACGTACCATTTGGAATTTGATTACTTCTTTGGAGCTGACAACTGTGCTGATCTTCTTCTTGCCTTCGGACGCTCTAATGAGACACTTGTTGTCTACGGGCTCAAAGGATTCGGCGTGGCCTTTCCTGGGCACGGGTTTAGTTCTCCCATCATCTGGACATAGCAGGCAACACAGGCTTATTAGAGAGAGTCTGGCACATTTCAAGAGTGTGTGCCCTATAGATGGTGATTAGCACAGAAACCCAGCATGAGCTTACATTTCTTCAATGTGATGACCACACTGCCTGAGTTCCGACACTTCTGGAACAGCCTGGTCAGCTCTGTCAGAAACTGCAGACATGGAACAGAGGACATTCTTACCATCAACGCCTACTGCACTAATTTGAATGACATTTACATCTATACTATGCCTCATTCGTTTTTAAATGGCTACACGTTAATAATACGGACAGTAAGCACAAATTAAGAAACTATACCTCATCTGTAACAGTTCAAATCAACATATCTAGAATTCTGCCCAAACATCGCGTTGTTCAATAACCACCAACTTGGGGCCAAGACGATAGCAGAAACAAGAACAACTGAACGTTAACTAGCCAACATTAGCGAAACTGAGCCACAACCACATTTTTGGTTTTTAGGTGGGGGATTTATTGTGTATGGGATAGCATTACTAGTGTTTATTTGTTAAGTGAATATTGACCATTACCTAAATCACTTCTGTTAATTAATTTGAACCTTTAAGCAGTTAGCTAAATAACACTTGACTTGTTCAGGTTTACATAGCATAGGCTAGCTACTAACACGTCACGTTGCTAAGCTAATACACTTACTAGCCGGCTGCTAAACTAGACAACAGTGATTTTTTACCTAACATTGCGCTTGGTCCCAAAATATTAAAAACCAAAACAACACGGACAATGCACTGATAGCTATATAACAAAATATTGAATACTGTGCAAAACTACTCAGAAATGTGAAGAGTTTTATCTCACCGCGTCATTTTCAAGAAGCACCATGATGATTCCCAAGCAAACGAAGCTCAATGCTAAGCTAAGCACACGTACTACATACCAAGGACCGCCCAATAACCTTTGAACTTATCAAACGTGTTTAGCTTAGTACAGCTCAGACTAAACGTACACGTTACTGAAGATATATCTCGTTATTTCTAATAATAATACATGATTAGAATATTCTATACGTTCGTTAGTTATACTGCCTTCGGTTGACTAATCTATAACAATTACGTAGATGTTTTTCCCTTCCAAAATTTAGTTTCAAACTTGAGAAATTGGAAAATATAGGTTGGATGGCAAGGCTTTTAGAAGTTATAATAATTAAGTCATGATTTGCTGTATTGACGTCGACGGAGGCACCTTGATCTTGCAAAATGTATCCAACTACGGTATAATCCACTACTACTATTCGCGCCAAGTCCCAAGAACGCGTCCTTAGAAATCGAATAAAGAGAGACTTTGGCTTAATTTGGGTATGTATATTGTACTTCATAGTAGCTCATTGCAATTGCTAAACGTTTCAAATAACTTAAAATTAGATACATTTATATGTGGGTGTTTTAAATAACTTGTTTTAGATGCTCATTGTATATGCTGTAACGTCATGTTGTTAGCTAGTGAGTTAATTATCTCAGCTTTGTATCGTTAACTTGGCTAGCTTTCGGTGGTTGTTATGAGCGAGGCATTAAAATCGTGGAGAAGGTACACAGTTTGGTGGACTACAGTCATTTTAGTGTGACTTAATGAAGCTCTTGAGAGTCAGTATTACAACTATGACGTTAAGTTACGGAGAATACCATTGCGTTGTTCGTTTTTTGGTCGCATGCTTGTATCATACAGCTCAATCGCGGAAGTGTTTTTGATCACGAAATGGCTAAGTACCATAACGTTTTTAGTCATTTGGCTAGTTGATTGTGGCAAGCTAACTAGCTTGCAAAGAAAGGTTGCCAACGTTTCTTGAAATGACTTCCAAATACCTTTCTAACAGAACCATTATGGATCAGAACGCCGAAATGGAAGGTCGCATCAGTATGGGACACCTTTCGTCAGATGAGTCAACACCAACTCATGATCGAAAGGAAATTCGACAAAGTGGCAAGCTGAATAACATAAACAACACCACGGTCCCGGTCTGCCAGGATGAGTCAACGTGCAAAGACGATGAGGACTCGGAAGAGGAACCTACCCTGCCGCTAAATCAGTTCTACCCGTACATTCGCTGTGCACTTTGCTGCGGGTTCCTCATTGATGCCACTACCATAACAGAGTGCCTTCACACATTTTGCAAAAGCTGCATAGTGAAGCACTTCTTCTACAGCAACAAGTGTCCCACCTGCACCCTTGTGGTACACCAGACCCAGCCACTGTACAATGTAAGACCTGATAGACAGCTGCAGGACATTGTTTACAAGATGCTTCCCTATCTAGAGGAACTGGAAAAAGGCCAAATGTGTGAATTCTACAAGAAAAGAGGACTAGAGATTCCTAAACCAGTGATACTTTCCCCTGCAATCCCTCCCCTTAAGAAACCAAAAAAGGATTTGCTTCACCAGTCTGTCTTCACGATCCCCCCAGAGCTGGATGTGTCTCTGCTACTAGAGTTTGTAGGAGCAGAGGAGGGCATTAACAACTACAAGCCACTGGAGAGACGCTATGTTCGGGTGTCGGGAGATGCCACTATTCGTCAGGTGGAGCTGTTCATTAGGAGGAAGATGGAACTCAGTCCGACCTGTCAGGTGGATGTGGTATGTGGCGAACACCTTTTAGACCACTACCAGTCACTCAGAGAAATTCAGAGCGCCGTGGGAGAGGAGGCGCTACAGGACGGCCTCCTAACTCTCCACTTTGGCCTAGTCTTACCTTCCCGTTTGTGACAGGTATAAGGCAACAGAAACCAGACTTTCCTCAATTTCTCAGGTTATCGGTGAATGTCTCCTTCTCAATGCGTTGTGGGTGACATTCTAGTTTGTCAGAATGTCTGTATCCCTAAAGCTATGCAACAACTTACTGCAACTACTATGTTTATCTACACTTCTAGCAGGTTACTTTTTACCAATTTTAGCAGTTTGTTAAGCAGACCGAAAAAGAATACTTATCCAGAGAAGATGTGTATTTTGTTATATGGACAGCTATTTTGCCTGATGAAAGTGGTTTTATTTTGTTGAACTGTTGTTCATCAATGTCACCAGCATTCTAGCAGTTTACAACACAATTAAATATATATAGTGCATCTTATTTTTGAGGCCCCACAATATTCTGGTCTGTTAGACAAAGTGTGTTAGTTTGATAGTCATATTAGCTTACGATTGTATTGAAAAACACTGATGGAAGGATATTAGCTTGCGAATGCAAGTGTAAATAAGAAATGAAGCAATGCTTATGAGGGGGGGGGTCACTAAATAAACTATTACCAACCAGGTATACACTGTCTCTTTGCTTTTGTTTTGTTTTTCACGACCAAGATGGAAATGTATTTTGTGCAAAATTACCAAACCATTACTTGCTTATTTGAAAGTTGAATATTCCCTCTATAACAGCACATATGTTTTAAAAACAGGTGTGTATTAGTGAAAGCTGAACTTACGTCTCATAAGTTCTACAGTGCATTGCACTTATAATGCACCATAAACTAATAGCTACTTGCATCTCCTTCTCTGACTAGATTGATAAGTCATGGCATTGAGATGGGCATTCATAGGGAGAGGTGGCTAGAAGGTAGATGCTGTGGATTCGAAATAGACTGGTGGTAGGGACTGTTTATTAATGTAATGGTAGATTTATTACTACTGCTAAAAGATGCAGAATGCGAAAATGTTGAATAACTTGAATGGAAAAACATAGTAATGGTGAAATAAAGCTAGTTCAGCAAGAACTTTGTCTGGATACAATACAAGACTTGATGAAGTGGAACTAAAACTCAAAGAAGTGTTCCCAGCAGCGTAGCCTTCGAGCAAGAAACGGAAGTGAGAACGCCAACCCAATTTCGTTGTTTTCTTTTTACCAGGAGATGGCGCAAAGTTATATTTCCTTAGTTACATCCCTCACATTTGGAGTCCTTGGTTACCCTACCAAAGTTGTGCAAAACATATCCTCGAAGAACTCAAGGTAACGTTAGCTAGATAGAAATTCAGTGGGGTATTCATTCTGATGACGCTAGCTAATATAGTTAGCAAATGTCTTAATGTTTGGTTGCTTTCATAAGGTGCTGTAAATATCCCGACTAAGTATGGACATTACGCGAGGGAGTTTGGATGACATCTCGCGGCCTGCGTCTAGTGAGAGGTCGCGAACAGGCAGTCGTGTGTCAAGTGTTTCGATTTGCGATGTCGTCTGGACAACTTGTCCCAGCACCAGTCCAAGGTCCTTGATTGTTCTTAGCAGCGATTCCCCTGATCTTCCGGTAATTTCTAATGGCTATAATATTTATCTTTACAAAGAAGGCATAAGGTCTGTTCTGCATTTACGCTAGCTTAGGTTTAGGAACCATTCTACGTGTTGTGAAAACAAATGTTCAGCGTCTCAAGATTGTCAATAGACACCCGTTGTGACACATGTTGGGGCCCCATTAGGTCTGAGGCCCCCGAATAATTATTTATATTTCACGAGGGTTCTGCACTTTGAAAGATAGCCCTATAACACAGAGGCCATAGAATAAACATGCCCTCTACATTAATACGCACCCTTTTGTAACCTAGCTAAGCAACCTTTCCCTAAAGGAAACTGATATATCAGACACCGAGGAGAACCACTGCAGCCCAGATGAGAGTGCTGATAAAGGTCAGTGTTATATTCCGATACATTTAGGCCTGGGCCCTACACATCAAATAACTAAAACTGAAGTCTACGACAATATTTAGTTTGTGCCTGTATGCTGTTCTGATCGATCAGAGTTAAGAGGTGCATCTACTTTCATTAAAGCCAGAATTTTCTCTCAGATTTGTTCAACGTATTTGAACATGATAAGGAGAATGAAGAGCTTGAACTTCAGAAGGCGTTCGACAAGATGAAAAAACTGGACAGAATTCTGGCCTCAAAAATCCACACTGAAAAAGACGTCAAGAGGAAGAGCAAGGAGCTCCATCAAAAGCTATGGCAGGAACTGCAGGTGAGGCAATAAGGCTACTTTGCTCTCACTCGTTGACTTGAGAGCTATGCTGGGGTCAATTTAAGTTTTACAGAGTACATTATTTGCCTTTTGACAGCTGATTAAGCCCGAAAGGTCCTCTGAATGTTCAAATGAAGCTGAAAACACGAGGCTTTTTTTGTCCCTGGTTCCATCCGATGGTGAGTGGGACTACACACACGTCAACCACTGCATAGACATTAGTTTGAACGGCAATTAGTCGATGCTTATACCCGCTTATTTGTTGCCACCTTTCTCGTTACCAATGAAACTAGTCCAAGGAGTTCCAGAGGACTTTGTTCCTGTATTTGGAACTCAAGTTCCTGACCAGGAGTATGAGGGGGACTACAGTCATCCGGAGGAAGGTACGTTTTAATGTAAACCTATGTATTTTAGTGGTTCAGCCTCCTCCTTAGAGACGCTTTATGCAATTGCTGGCTGGCTTTAAAGATTGCTTTTCAAGCATAGTATATTCCAGAGTTTATTAGAGTTTCTTTTTTGTTAAGACTTAAATGAGAAAACCTAACGGTGTCCACTAGATGGCAGTATAAGACTAGATCAAATGTGTGTACATCTTTTTTTCTCATCTCTTTCTAGTCCTAGTTATGTCCTAGTGGTGGTCAACCACCACCCTTCAACACTTCTGGTTGAGCCAGTGAATCATAGCTCTTGTCTCCTTTTGAATATTTAATTTCTTTATTGGCGCTGTACAGTGTATCAATGTCCTCTGGTTTTGTCATAGAGAATGTAGAGTAATCAATCAGGTTAGAACATTACCCTTCTCTGCATTAATAGAGAACATTTAGAAAAAAAAGTCTATAAGTCCATCTCTAAAATATCTGGTCCCATCTTGAACTACCTCTACTGCTTTGGGCGTCCACCTCTGCCACGGATGTGATGATTGTAGTCCATGTTTTCTTGCTAGAAGGCGAGGGGGAGAAGCCGTCCGGCGGCACGGCGGGCTCAGCGGAACGGAGCCAGGAGAGCCAGCAGACAGAGCCGCCAGAGCTGCCCGACAGCAGTCAAAGCGGCGCTGCCAAGGTCGGGAAGAAACAGGACTTTGTCAAGAGAAACATCCAGGTGGGTTCGGAGGCGGCCACAAGGCCGAGGGGAGCGTCAGGCTCTGTCCCGTGACTCTGAACACCTCTCACTGCCGTCGAGAATTATGTAACGTCCTCCCCTCTAAAGTGGGTTATTCTGAGAAATAGAATAAGCGCTCTCTTTGGGTTTATATACATGCTTTATGGCCGGGGCTGTTGTTATGTTGTTTAAAAAAGGTGATTGCGCTGTTGTTGATTGCCGTTGTCGTGGCGACGCTGTGATGGCACCCTGCAGTTGGCAGGAGAAACAGGGGGGCAGGTCCCGATGACTCAGGAGGAGAAGGAGCGCCTGGCCGAGCTCCTCCGAGATCTGGAGAAAGAGGAGGAGGTGGAGGGAGAGGAGCGGGCTGGAGCAGCACAAGGCCAGGTAAGACCTTTCGCAGAGACGGCCCGGGAACACCTTTGTAAGCGATTCCCGTTGGGCTCAAAGGCGCAGTAGGATGCTTTTGAGTTTCCACGAGAGAGAGCGGGGCTCATATTCCGCTGGGGAAACGCTGAACTATAATACATGGCTCATCACGTCTTAATGCGGACATACGTTGTCTATGAGTGGAGCCAGCCAGCCAGCCAGGCTATCTCTCTCCCCCTCATCCTGCTCTGACTATAGGCGCCGGGGCGGTGGTGATGATGGTGTGGTGATCCTTTTAGCCCCGTGGATCAAGGCTCTGTCTATTCTACTGGAGGTGGTGTTGTTGTTGTTGTCTGAACACGGACCGCTTCCCCTCCTTCCCCCGTGTTCCTAAAAGCACAGTACTGGACTCTGGGCCGCCGTCCCTCCCTCTGTCGCTGGCTCGCGCTGAGCCCTTTACGAGCCGACAGCGTCGGACTTCGGGTGAAGCCCCACGTCAACGCTGTGCTCTAACCCAGCGTACAGCGCTACGTTGCAGCCGCCCTCAGGCGGCCATGACGTCCGTTTCCCAGACTTTGAAGCTGGTTCCCCCCTGGACCGTCTCCCCCGGGTGGGCCGATTATACGCCGGGGTCTGCTTCAGCGTTTAACAGCAACGGGCCTTTCAGGCGTGATTGAAGTTGAAGGGGAGCTGTGACAGTGGTGGGCGAAGAGCCACAGGGCTGCACACATCGTAATGTAGGATCAGGTCAGGTGTAGTGGAGTTGTGAATGTCCAGCGGACAGGCCGTCTGGGCCTTTTTTTTTTAAAACAAACAGCCATCCATCACCTTAGAGCAAGCAGGTTCCACTGTGTCCCTTTGCCTGGCTCAGCCCAATCCCATAAAACTGACCTCACACATTCTCATCCGCAGGTGTCACATCGCTACTGGCCGCCTTGGCGACTGTCACGTTTGTTAATGGGGTCAAGGGTCACATGGGACCCTGGGGTCCTGAGTAAGCCAGAGGGGACCGGGACCCCGCTCTGGTTCAGTCTAGGAAGCGGCACCGTTGGAGCCTCATCCCGACCGGTCTCTCTGCGACGTCTGTCAGCGGCTTTTAGGAGGCTAAACCCCACTGTAATAGTGCTGCTGGTGGGGGGTGGGGGGGGTTGGCAGGGGAACGCAGACCACACTCACATGTCTTTTACGGGTTGGAGTGGAGCACTTCCTGTTATTGCGCGAGCACGCTGTTGTGAATGACCGTAATACAGAGAAACCATCTATCATGTCTGTTGTGAATGACCGTAATACAGAGAGACCATCTATCATGTCTGTTGTGAATGACCGTAATACAGAGAGACCATCCATCATGTTTGAGGAGCCGTGACCAGGAGGCGAGCGGCGCAGCGCTGCAGAGCGCCAGGGCTGAGGAGCCCGGCGCACGAGGACTCCTGATAATCAAGCACAGGCTGGTGTGGCTTTCCAGCTCCCTCTCTCTCTGTCTCTGAGCCTTTCGTTCTCTGTGTCTCTCTGAGCCTCTCTCTCTCTGTGTGTCTCTCTTTCTCTCTATGTTAAACTCTGTCTCTCTATCTCTCCCTCTCTCTCTCTGTGTTCATCTGTCTCTGACACTCACTCTCTCTCTCACAGCTTAGCTTAGTCGTTTTTCCAACAGAAATATTTTAGAGGTAAAATATCCAAATATACACAGAAATTGAGCATTAAAACATTTTTAATAAAATAAAAATCAATATAACACAAAAAGCGTAAATAGACATCGAGAACAGTCTTGAAATAGTTGGCTTATCCTGTGCTTCACGTTGGCTGTACTATTGACTCCCTATTGGGCCCAGTCTGAGATCACACAGCAGATGGGGGCTTGACTCTGGCTCCCTTTGGCTGTCTGTGTGGGTCTGAGCTGCTGCTGCTGCTGCTGCTGCTGCTGCTGCCGCTGCCGTAACTGAGTCCTGGGAGCAAGCCTTACCTCACCTCGCTCACTGCCCGGCCCCGATGAGCTCACCTCTCAGTCCCCCTGCTACCCTCCCCACCTCCCTTACTGCTCTGGGTGACATAATAGGAGTCTGATTGGACAGGAGGCTGTCATCAGGGGACGGAGGCGATTGCTAAATATTTGGTCTTTTTCGACAGTGCTTGGCGACCTTCACGGAACAAATTGATGTCTGTTTTCTTCCAAAAGTGAATATCGTGCTAGATTTATACAGCCTTCACATAGCGGGATTGAGGCAGCATTATTACAGTTTTATTATGTATGTGGACTATACACCACAAGTGGTGGCCAGGGGATATTTAAGAGGATTTCATTATATTCACCCATCTTTTTCAACTGTGCTAAATCTTTTCAACTACTTGTTTTGGCTGTCTTTCAGGGGATTATATTTTCTGTGTGTGTGCTTGTCTTGCCCCCCCCCCCCCCCCCTCCACAGAGACATGACTGGGTGTTGTCGACACCATCAGGTGAGGGCTTCACACCAGAACCATCCGAACTGAGCCAGCTGGTCCACATCGACTCCAGACTGCAGCTGCTACTTCCTGTGTCGGACTTCCTTTCCGTGCGGAGCCCCTATCCCGACCCTATTGGAGCTCAGGTGCGTGTGTTTCTGTCACTGGTAGCAGGACAGGTTCTTGGTTCTATTTCACTAAACCCAACCTTTGTTTGGATGTCCTTAGTAGCTCTGCCATCAGAGACGATTTATATGCAGGTAAACGGTGCGTTTAATTAACCATAGCGTTAATTGGGTTGTTGGGCTGTCTACACTGCAATAGCCCAGGGTTCACTGAAGCTCTGTTAACTGTTCAGAGCAGCAAGTCAATGTCACTAAGCCTTATTTTAAGGTCAAACTCAGAAGGCTGTAGAAGGCCTTTGTTTGTAAGCCTTAAGGGGTTTCACCCCCGATCTTGAAATATGTGGGACTTCTAATTGTGTAAGAAAGCATAGCACACAGCTGAGTCACCCTTTCCACAAGAAGCATGTGCCAAATACCATTATTTGCCTCTTTGTAAACTGTTCTACATTTTAAAGGAACCATTTTTCGACATATTTCTCCAAGAAAAATGGTTTGGGTTAAAGTTTTGGAAGTAACATCCTTGAGATTAGTTTGGGTACAATGTGTCCATTGATTCTTCCGAAATCTGATTTCTTATGTGTAATCTTTGAACAGGACATTGAGTGTCCTATGGTTGCTTGCTGATTTCTGCTTTGGAAAATGCACTGTGTTAATTTAGAGAAGAATAACAACTGTTGTCTCTGTGACGCTCAGCAAAAAGGAGCTAAGCTATTGAATGTAAACCACAGGTTCACTGCTGTTCACATGGATCCCCTCTCCACTTTGGCCCTCAAAGTTCTCGTGTGAATATTTTCTTCTGCCACCCAGATCTACATCCATGACCTCGGCCCCGGCAGTGACCCTTCCTGGTGTACCTGCTGGGTCATTGGGCCCGTATCGAGACGTGATCTAAGTGACGTTCTCTCAGAGGCCTATCTCCGCGGTTACGAGACCAGATGGCGCTTTCGTCAGCGCTCGGATCTGCACGGCGCTGTCACCAGGAGATTTATTTTCAAGTCATAAAAATGTCGGTATGGAGTTTTGAGGACAGGCGGCACCATTTTCTACTGTAGTGTCTTGGATCGGGCGGTTCGAAAAGTATTGTCCTAAGTTGAATCCCACAGTTGGAAAGTCGATGGTCACATTTCGTCGTAATAGTTGGAGTATTTATTGTGCTGGAGAGGGGTCTTTTTCCCTCCTGCGTTAGAGCTGTGGCTACCTCCCCACGTTAGATCACCTCAGCCCTTTTGAAGAGCGCATCGGCCTGGAACTCAGGCCGACGAGTGACCTTTCTATTACCTTGACGTCAGATGGGATGCGAGGCATAACGCTGTCAGCTGACCTAACGGCAAGGAGGATCTGCCAAGGCGCGGCGGTTGAAGTGTTTCGGCCAGAAGGGCGGTGGTAGGTCAGACTCGCCTCTGAAGATACAGAGAGAGTCCGTCGATCTGGAAGAAAGACGGCCGTCTCCCCGTCTTCGTCGGCTCTCACAGCTTTGGCGTCCACGTCGAGAGTGGACTGCACACCACGTCTGTAAATCACCGTGAGTGCTACGCCTTCATTCTGCCCGCGTGGCGGTAAACCCCGGTGGTGGTCGTAAAAGGAAGTATGCTTTTGTTTTGGGGTTTGCCTTTCTTCTCGGCACTCACTCCCTAATTGAAACCGTTTGGGAGAGCCGCGTGCCTCAGCAACCTGTTCGCTCACACAGCCTTGACATCCTGCAAAGAAAAAAAGACGGCCCCCTGTTTTCGCCAACTAAGTCAACAGAATAGGCTACTCCTCCGCTGTGAATGAGCGACTTTTTTATTTTTACAAGCAATTTAATTGAGGTCACATGGGATTTATAGATTTGTTTGGAGTATTTTCAAAAAAGCCCGGTTTGTGACAGGGCTAAGCATAACTAGGCTATTTGAAATATGTTTGTTGTGGAAGAGAAGTAGACTAAAGTAAAAGTCACATTTTTATTTTAGTAGTAACATTTTGGAATGCATTTAATAATACCACGGTGAGCCCAGGCCCAACCCTAGACCTGAGGAAATATAAGGAAACAGGGACGTTATGCAAGCAGCCATGCTGTTACCTGAATCCTAAATATAAAGCTGGGCCGGGTTTTAGCTGAACATAGAAGTCTGCCATGAAAGGATACGTTTATGGTCATTGTGTGTGTGTGTGTGTGTGTATTTGTGAAGGAGCATACTACGTACATTAACCGCGGACTCTGAAGTGCTCTATCTAAGAGAAAGTCGTGGTGTGTATGTAACATGTTACAGTGAAACTAATCAGGCCTCCGCCTGTACCCTGCTGCACACCTGAGCTCCATATCAACCCCAAAGCTTTGATGTGTGTGTGTTCCCTGTCTGCGTGTGCGAGAGAGAGAGAGAGAGAGAGAGAGAGAGAGAGAGAGAGAGAGAGAGAGAGAGAGAGAGAGAGAGAGAGAGAGAGAGAGAGAGAGAGAGAGAGAGAGAGAGAGAGAGAGATGGGGGAGGGGGGGAGGGAGAGAGAGAGAGAGAGAGGGGGGGGAGAGAGAGAGAGAGAGAGAGAGAGAGAGAGAGAGAGAGAGAGAGACCTATGAGGAGTCTATGTGCTGTGAGGTAACAGGGTGTTCCTCTGCAGGCTGTTAAGTCCAGCTGGGCTCATGCACCTCCGCCTACTACTTTACTGAAGGACAAGCCTGCCATCTCTACCACCAATGTGGTCCTCCTCAATGCCACCCGCACTGGGACATTGTGTGTGTGTGTGTGTGTGTGTGTGTGTGTATGTGTGTGTGTGGTCAGATACCGTGGTCATTGTGGATACCAACTTAACAAGATGAAGGATTTCAGTTCCTGATGACGTGCAAATCCCTCACCACTCGGCCGGCGTTTGTGTTTGCTTAGCTACGCTTGTTGTTTTGTTCTCGTTGTGGGTTCATGATGATTGGTTGGTTTAACTAGCTGTAGCGGAGGAGAGGGAGAGAGAGAGAGAGAGGGGGGGGGGGGGGGGGTGGAGAGCGCGCTACCGGCTGCATTCTGGATGCTTTTCACCTTCTTCCATCCTAAGGTGGTCAGGGGGAAAGGTTCCCAGCAGCAGCTCTGTGTAAAGCCTGTTAATGACTTCTAATTGTGTTCTTTAAAAGAGACTGAACTGTGTGAGTGTGAGTGTTTTTTTTTCAGCAGTTGACCAATGCACCTTCTTCCTATGCTCAGAGCTTTGTTCTCCAGAAGACTCTGGAAAACAACTAGTTATCCACCTTCCAACGTGCAATCAGAATAAACAGACCGCAATTTGACATGAATAGATTTTCCGTTCTGAAACAAAAGAAATCCACTTTTGAGCCTCCCCTGGATTCCTCTTGTATGTGGAGCTCTGGTTTTCCAACAGTAGTCTAATGGCACGGTTTTGTTTGGTCCATGCTCTTCAGAGCTGGAGTCGGATCAGTTGCAGCTCGCTGCCAGATGGGTTGGGTGCCTTGACTATAACACGGCTTAACTAGCTGAATTGTCAGCGCAAAATTGAGTAGGCTTCAGTTGCAGCCAAACAATACGACAATCTCTTTCATCCTAAGCCAACGTGGCAGATAAGGGAAATGTTTGTCCTCGATGCTAAAAGGAAAAAGCTGTCTTCCTTTTTCAAGCGTCGAAAACACAGGATCGTTGTATCCACAGTACATAGCAACCGTGCAACGGTACACAGGCTCTGTACTTCAATTTTACGAATACAAACACCAGGACCATTGATAGGTCAGTTCATATCAGTGAGGGGTGTCCAACTTGCTTCCATTGTTTGGCGGTGGGGGAGTCCATGAGGTTTCAATCAGTGCAACAGTGATTGGTCCGGACCACCCTGTGTTCCCAGGGAGAATCTATAAAGACCAGATGACCCTGGATCTTCTAATAGCTCTGGAATGTCCAACCCGTGCACCAAGTCCTCGGCCTCGGACGAAAAAAACAAAACAGAAAAACAACAAAATATTAAGGTCATATTCGTGGAATGATGTCGGTATGCTCTAGGCTTATCTCTCGGAGGGGCCAGTGCTTTTTCTCCTGTGTGCTCTTCTCAGCTGGACACGTGTACAGGTCTGGCCGTGGAGGAGGGCACGAGGAGGGAGTACGGTGAGTGTAGGCAGAGCCTCTGAGTGCAGGCAGGCCAGGGTGCAGGCTGAAGAAAGAACAACCTGCTTTTAGCATTAACCTGCATGCCCAGGGGTATGGATGTAAATCACAGACAGAAAGACACAGACACAGACACAGACACAGACACAGACAGACAAAAGGGTAGACTGACAATCAGACTGACAGTCAGTCAGTCAGACTGACAGAAGGGTAGACTGACAGACAGCCGGATAGACTGACAGCCGCTAAGAGAAGGAGAGAGAGAAAAAGGGGGAGACCTCTTAGGACCCCGGAGCTCGGAGAAGGGAGGCCTAGCTCTGGTGGCGAGGCGTGTGGAAAGGCCTTGGCTGCAAGCCTGGCTCCACGTGGCACGGTCTGAGTCTGTGTCTGCAGGGCCGCTGTGCAGCAGACCTCACCGCTGCTCTCCACGCAAGCCTCTCCCACGGATTTACACTGCAGGGTGAAGCAGGGCCCGGTCCAAATAAACAATAACACAGAATATAAATAGAAGTCTATGTATAGTAGTATATACATATCACATATCTGTTGACTAATAATCGCCGACGGTTGGTTATGATGAGATGGGAGCTATTTGTTTTAATTTGCGATGAACTAGAAAAGAAGGCACAGACTGTCCCGGTTTGACTCTCAGCTGTGCTATTCAGCCCCCCTCAGCTATCACCAGAGGTCCATTGTACCGCATGTAACTCCGTTCCCTCTACAGCATGGTAATAATATGATTTGATGCACCAGATGTTTAAATATATTGATCTTTTTTGTTTGGGAGGGATGATACTAAACAGGCTATTTTTTCTCCACATAGTATAAGGGGTTGGCAGTTACACTACTAATGATATACTAACTGCGCCTGTACACAGCAAATCAACATACACATTTGGCTGTTGATTGCAACACGCCATATGCTGAAAGGGCCGGGGGCCAAATGGCTCTTGCCTTTGACGGGGAGTCCTGAAGCAGGCCAGAGCCCTGTTTTGGCAGGGCATGTTGACAACTCTGAGATTTACTTCCAGCGCTCCTGCATCTGCTTTCACACCAACAGCTCCCCAAACTCAGGGAGCAGGCGGCACACTCACTGACGGACTGTTTGACTGGCCTGGCTCAATACCTGACTGATTGATTGAGTGGCTGGCTGGTTGTGGTTGGCAGGCTGTCTGGCTGGCTTTTTCATTGAGCGATTGGCTGGTTGCAGTTGGCTGGCTGGCTGAATGATTGACTGACTTAGTGTCTGACAGGTGGCAGGTCCGTTGCAGCTGTCAGCTTTGATAGCTTTAGGACATGCTTGTTGACTGACTGACAAGGGTGACTGATCGACTGACTGACAGGGTGGCTGACTGACTGACTGGATGGTGGACTGACTGACTGAATGGTTGACTGATTGACTGACTGACTGACTAACTGGATGGTTGACTGACTGGATGGCTAGTTGACTGACTGACTGGATGGTTGGTTGACAGAGTGACTGGATGGCTGGTTGGCTGAGTCTGATTGGCTGGTTTGCTGACTGTTTGACAGACTGAGTGATAGACAGGCAGCACTGTCAGCTCATCTTGACAGTTTAACAGCATCCCGATGGACAGCGTAATTAGGTCCTGATGGTCTGCCCTGCTTTTGCTGATGTTGTCACCAGTTTGCAGGCTGTGCGTGACTCCAGCTGTTGGTGTTGGCTCGCTGGGCGAAAGGCCTGCTAGCTACGGCGGAGCTGGGCTCATCGGCGCCCCCCGATGGTGCATTGCAAACTGTCCCGCAGGCCACAGGCGAGGTGAGAACAGTCTCTGGTACGGAGAGAACATTGAGATGGATGGCGCTGCTCGTAATGGCGTGCTGTTGCGTAACCCATTTTCACGGCTCCCAGTCTCCCGTTGGACTTTGAAGACGGAGAATGAGGCGTTTTCGCTTTCAAGTTTCTCCCTGGGATTTTCCTGCGGCTCGACTCTTCTTACCCATAATTGCCCCGCAGATCGTGCGTCTCTGGAGACACGACAGTTTGTTGACGGAGGCCGCTGGATTGGTTTACTGAAACACATGCGTCGGAGCTCAGGCACGCAGTCCTTGTTCTTTTCTTCGTGGAATTTAGAGTGCCTCCGTTAAGACTACCGGTGATGTTGCCAACATCGCTAATAACTGCCTTTGGTTGTTGGCTCGGACCGCCGGTCGCAGTGTTTTATTCAAATCTTCCGAACGAAATATAGATTGCATTGCCGTAGAGTGTGGAAAACGTCAGAGACTGTTCTAAATCTTAGTCTGAAATGTATAAAATCGACCGCATGATGACGATTTATAGCCGTTATTAAAGGAGGCCATCTGGAGTATACTGAGGTCAGGGAACGGTTCCTCTGTGTTCGCTCGACCTCTATTTCTACGTTGTGTGTTGTAGAGGGAGAGAGGTTCTAGTCTAGACCGTTTCTTTGTGGCCGTCTGGATTCTCCGGAGGTCAAGTCACAGTTCCTCCGCCATGGGTCTGTGGAGGCTGACACCACCGAGTGTCTTGTTTAGACTTGAGGTCAGCGCGTTGAGAGGGCTTCTCATCTGTCCGTGGAGTCGGGGTTCCAATTTAAAGCTTCTAATCACACACACACACACACACACACACACACACACACACACACACACACACACACACACACACACACAGATAGAGAGAGAAGAGGAGAGCAAACCAAAAGACAGGGTGGGACGCTCTTCTCTCACCAAGTCATTAAGACCACTGAACCTCTTCCTAAAGCTACAGGCTGCATGCACATTAAGGTTTGGGGCTGGCTGTTATTAATATGTGAGGCCGAGTTTTAATCTCAAGCCTAACTTATTTCGAGTGGCGATAAAGACAGGGTAGGGCTCTCCAGTATTACGAAATACTGTCACACACCCGCACTGTACAGTTTACATTTTTCATAATCCTAGTGCCAATAAAAGGGCCTGTTCCAAAAGAAATAAACTCTCTTTCCGAGAGATGCGGCAGGCTATTATTTCAGGACTGTGTACTTAGCGGTGTGAGCGGCACAGTAAACCTAGACTTAGGTTTTTATTATGACTGGTGGGTGTGTGGTGGCAGCACGATGAAGCCTGATCCCAGCGCACTCCCACGCTGGCTAACGCCACCGTGTTTTAGACCAGAATGGCCCTGCGTGCAGGGTCCAAAACCAACCGGTTACGCAGCCCTCACACACACACACACACACACACACACACACACACTGTGACTGTGAATATTCTCTATTTTCTCTTTGTTTTTCCCCAGAGAGAGACATTGCCTCTGTAGTTGAGGCCACACACGTGGTCTACACCAGTGAAATCAGGACACTTGAAACGCAGGATGTGTTTGTCTTTTCCTGGGTAGTGTGATGTGTGTATCCACTCAGAGTTTGGTGCAGCAGAGCTTCTTCTTTTTTTTAACATGTCCAGTGGTTTTTTATTGACGTTTGTGTGTTTGGCACGCTCTCTTTCTTGCCCTCAGCTTTTAATGGGAGAAAGCGAGAAGCCGTAATGGTCAAGTCTCCGAGCTCTCCTCATACCCTGATCTCAACCAGGATTATGCCCCTCCATAAAAGTGTCATAACAAATTATCTAATTTATAGATCTTTAAGTTTTTTATGTTCGGCTTGGAGAGGCCTTCTGCAGTACCCTACCATTTGCCAGCCAGAGAGTCTCACTTAAAATGTCCGTGTGTGCTCAATTATTCATCCAAATTGTATTCTAGGGTCATCCATGGAACTATATGACATGCGGACTGATGTATGCACTAATTAGGACTGAATGGACCCAGCTGACTGACCCTGTGGGGTCACAACCTCCTCGGGGTTGTGCATAGACCCATCCAGACCTATTCTCTTGCCCACAGTCTATTCAAGGCAGTACATATACCCATCCAGCCCTATTATCTGTGCCACAGCCTATTCAGGGTAGTGGATAGACCCATCCAGACCTATTCTCCTGGCCACAACCTATCCAGCGCAGTGCATAGACCCATCCAGACCTATTCTCCTGACCACAGCCTCCTCTCCACGCTATCATCCTCAGACCCTGCCCCTTTGTTGATGATCAGCCTGGAGTTTTACTGTGGCCTCCAGTGTGTTTAGAGGTTATCTGTGCCCTGACCATGGGTTTCTCACAGCTTCCATTCTGCCTGCATATCCTCACAATAAAGAGCCTTTATTTTAATACGGCCGGGTGAGTCATTGTGGCTGGGTCAACAGGCTATACTTTAACTTCATTTAGAACATATTTTCACGTTTTACTGTGAAACTTTCCCTGGAGGGTTGGGGTGTGTGTTGGTCAGCTAGCCCGGACATGGGACCTGTTTGCTTTTGGTGGGTAACAAATCTGGCTGTGAATGTGACTCCAGAGTGTTGAACTGTTCCATCTCCAAAACCAGGCCCCTCACTGCAAAAAAAATGAAATCCAAGCAAGACCAAATATCTTGTATCCAAGCCATTTCTCTCTGTAAGACAGCCCCAGGTGCCCCTCTCTCTGTAAGTCTGGGAATGGATGTCTCCCTCCCTGTAACCCGGCTGGAGTTCAATAGTCCGGCCCCTTTGTGTAAAATAAAACCTCTATCGCATGTAGCTTTTTTCTCGGCCCCTCCAAGGAAGCCTACCCCCGAGTTCAAAAACCCGTTCCCTTCCAGTGGAGGCCTGGAAATAGATGTCTGCCTTCCCCTATCCCTGCTCCGGGTCCAAAGCCCGGCCCTTTTGGGTCCCTCTGTGGGAACCAGCCCATGTTCCTGTCGGTGAGTCAATGCCTGTGAATGGACGTCTCCCTCTCTCCGGTCGGGGATCCTGGGACGGAGCCGTGGTTCGACCTCTCTGTCTTTGCTTACAGCTCAGGGCTGCTGGGAACACATCCATCAACTGTCTCTCACTTACTCACTTGCTCTCTCTTTCTTTCTTTCGTTCTCTTTCTCTCTCTCTCTCTCTCTCTCTCTCTCTCTCTCTCTCTCACACACACACACTTTATCTGCCTCTCTTTCTTTCTCTCCAAGGCCCTCTCATCGATTAGATTCTCCCTTTCTCCGCAGTCTAACTCCACCGTTTCCTCCTAACTCATTTGAAGTTGTAGGTGCGTCCAGCTGTACCGTGGGGCTGCGCCCTGCACGTGGCCATGTTAAACACGTGATTTACGAGAAGAGAGCCGCCATGTTTTGTTTTTTGGTTCTCGGCTCCACTCATGTTTCCTTCTTCCGCGTTGTCACTTGCGTGTTACATGTTGCCTCCACTGGGAGCCTCGGCCAGAAACATGTTGTTGTTGATTTTCTGTTGTATCACGCTCTGAACATATAACATGTTGTTGTTGTTTTCCTGTTGTATCACGCTCTACCATATAACATGTTGTTGTTGTTTTCCTGTTGTATCACGCTCTGAACATATAACATGTTGTTGTTGTTTTCCTGTTGTATCACGCTCTAACATATAACATGTTGTTGTTGTTTTCCTGTTGTATCACGCTCTGAACATATAACATGTTGTTGTTGTTTTCCTGTTGTATCACGCTCTAACATATAACATGTTGTTGTTTTCCTGTTGTATCATGCTCTACCATATAACATGTTGTTGTTGTTTTCTTGTTGTATCACGCTCTACCATATAACATGTTGTTGTTGTTTTCCTGTTGTATCACACTCTGAACATATAACATGTTGTTGTTGTTTTCCTGTTGTATCACGCTCTAACATATAACATGTTGTTGTTGTTTTTCTGTTGTATCACGCTCTAACATATAACTTGTTGCTGTTTTCCTGTTGTATCACGCTCTAACATATAACATGTTGTTGTTGTTTTCCTGTTGTATCACGCTCTAACATATAACATGGTGTTGTTGTTTTCCTGTTGTATCATGCTCTGAACGTACAGTTGATTATGGCACCGTCCCTCTCATATAACCCAGCAGCTCTGGTCTACTATACCGGTGGGTTGAGGAAGAAATACAAACTTTCAACCACTTGAGGTCGTCGTTTGGAAGTGGATTTGTCAATTTGATATTCATTATGTCTGTGGAGCCATGACTTTGACCTTTTGGTTTGGCCCCTTTCTGAGAGAATTTCATATGGAAAGTTTTATATGACCCCTTTTCTGTTGCTATATATATTGTGTGTGTGTGTGTGTGTGTGTGTGTGTGTGTGTGTGTGTGTGTGTGTGTGTGTGCGTGCGTGCGTGCGTGCGTGCGTGAGTGAATGTGTTTGCTTATGACGTATGTCTGTTTTACGTTAACACTGGACTTCCTTCCAACCTAAAAGACAGTCAGGCCTATCTGACGAATTGTTTAGCGATACCAATATTTATGATATATGACGCTTACAATTCACGCAGATCTGTTAAAATTCCCATATCGATCCTCGAACATTCATAGTCATGAAGCTAATCGTATGTGTTACCAACGCCTGACTGTGGTGTGTGTTGTCAGGTCGGACAGTGTGTCTGGGAGCCGGACCCGCGAGGGGACCCCCAGCCGGGGGACAAGGTCCTGCAGGACGTCAAAGAGAGGAGAGACCAGGAGAGACGCCTCCAGGAGATCACGCAGCAGCTCGAGATACTGGGTCAGGACCAAGACATGATGGTGAGGTCAGAGCAGCCATACACACGCGCACACACACACACACACACACACACACACACACACACACTTACATTATAGTACACAAACACACACACACATACTTACTAAAGTACAGACCCAAAAGGCATGTTCTCATATTCTCCATTGGGCAATAGTTCTCTCTATCTCAAAGAACGCGCCCAAGCACATACTGTACTCGTAGTACTGTACAGTTAAAAGTGCAGACTTTCATGTGAAATGGCATGTTCCTCTCCCAAAGTTAATTACGAGTGAAACTAGGCGTTTTACCTTAGCAACCATGGGCATATTTGCTTTTCTGGACTGTTGAGCTTGCTTGTTTGGTTTTGTCAAACTTTCTATTATTAAGTATCTGTCTGCCATCCATACAATTTATTATCTCGTAATATTCTTAATGTACAGCAGCCACAGCCCCGTTGCTAGGGGAACACCACAGGAATGCACTTAAGGACAAAGAGGTTGGAGTTATGCATTGACATTTGTGCCTTAGTTTAAACTTGAAACAGAAGTCGCACCAGGCCCTCTGGCTGTGTTTATTCATCTACTGGCAGTCCCACCGTTAAACAGCACCATCTTGTTCCAACACAAGGGGCTGTGGACCAGCACCGCTCCCTGGTCATCTTAATGACCTTCCATCCCTCATCAAGTTTTATCATTTGGTCCATCACAATCCTAAAAGGTCTTGTATATTCTAGTCATGCTTCACCCTTCGTATCCTCATTTCTATCCTGTATGATCTCTATACCGATACCAAAAGGAAATGATGGGTAGAAAAGAGTAAAGGCTCTGTGCTACTCCTCCAAGTCCAAGGAACTGCTACTACCACGGCCACTGGGCATGGCTGGCCTGACAGACACATTAGGAACCCCTGTTTTGCTGTTGTTATGCTCAGAGAGGGCCAGGGTCGCAGAGTAATGGAGAGTGCTTCTGACTACACAGTTTCAGTGGGAGAATTCACCACCTAGCAAACCTTTTGACATTTAGCAGACGTATTACAAACATTAGATGAACTCATTCTCTCATACAAAGAATGGGGGAGGGGTGTGTGTGTGTGTGTGTGTGTGTGTGTGTGTGTGTGTGTGGGGGCGGGGGGGTTATAAAGTGACAGTATGGGCTACACCCTGACTTCAAAGCCTGGTATGTTATGATGCAGAACATTCTCTATGTTCTCAGGCTCGTTAGGCTGAAACTAACGGCATTCTTGTTCTTTGTTAATTAGCAAATCTGTGAGAGGAAACTGTAGCTTTACAGAGCACCAAGGCCAGAGTCTGTAAGCCAAGAGTTAGTCTAAGTAGAACACACCTGTCTCTACTGTCCCCCAGCAGCAAAGGTTCCTTTACGTGTAACAAACAAAGCCAACAGAAAAGGCATCCTGCATTGTCGCCAGTCGACCGGTCAGCCATCTTAGGTGCCCCAGCCTACTACAGAAACCGCAACTTAACTCATTTATGTTGTTGCCACTGGCTACTGGTCAGCCATCTTAGGTGTCCCAGCCTATTACAGAAACCGCAACTTAACTCATTTAGGTTGTTGCCACTGGCTACAGGTCAGCCATCTTAGGTGTCCCAGCCCATTGGCCCTGGAGCCATTCTACTCGCTTCTACTGTATTTCTACGGCTGTAATTTCATCTGCCGCTGGAACTGCAGGGCTGCTTTTTTCTCAGCTGTCTGTCTCTTTGCGGTTTAGATTGTCCCGACTTATCGCTCTTTCTGTGAGTCACTCTCAAATAAAAGTCTCACTTCTTCCATTATCCGCAGCCTTATAAAAAACCTATGTTGTGGTCATAGGCGGTTTCACTCGCATGGGAATGTTCGTGCCACAGTTTCTCAGGGTTCAAACGTACTGCAGCAATTGACTGTGACTATTTTAGAAACACTTGTCATTCGTAACCACGAAAACACCAAGAGGCCCTCGCTGCGTTTGCAAAAGTCAAAAGCTCCAATTTCGCGTTAGTCTGGCGGAATGACAATCCTTTGAGCGCTAGTCACATTTTCTATAGCATACTGAAGTATAGAAATACTATATTTGTTGAATAAGAATCCCAAATATGCGATTTTTTTCCTGTTAAATTAAAACTCAGCAGTGACAAATCATTCATCATATTCAAATATGTAATCAAAGGACGTTCTTGATCAGATCCACCAAGTCTTTGCCGGACACCATTTCTGGCACCACATGGAGGAAGAGTCCAGGATGTTTTTATTTCAGAGAAGACAGTCTTCAGGAAGAGAGGCTCAGCCGCTCTCTTAGCTTTGTTTAGTCTCTCCCTGTGGAACGCTCCAGTCAGGAGAGGGGGAGAATGTTAAAAGGTTTGGTCATTTAAACTGTTGAGGTTAGTCCGTCTCTGTCTCCCCCTCTTCATGGCCCGTCTCCACGGCGATGTGAGGAGGGCCACAGAGTTGTTTGTGTGGAGAGTTTCGCTGGAATACCTCCTTGCAGCTCTCTGTTGATAAGCCCCATCATTCATCCCACTCCCCCCTCAGTCCATTGTTGGAATGAGAACAGACTTCCTGGTGCGCAGACTTCACAAGAACCACCTCGCCTCCCTCTCTTCCTCCCCCCCCTTCCCACCTCCTCCTGTTCTTGTTTCTCCGTCATCTTCCATCCTCCTCACTGTCCCCCTCAACGGGTCCCTCTCACAGAACCAGGATCAGCAGGTGAGTCTGGACCGGAGGGCCCTGTTGCCGAACCCTTTCGGCGTCAGGCCTGCGCTGGGACCGTACACACTGTCACGACGGCAGACACCAAAACGAAACCGCATCACGGTGAACTTTGTGGCACAGGCGAAAAAAAGGACATCCCAACTTTGCTCTGCCTCACGTCAAGTAAACTATAAGGAGCTCTTTATGAATTCCTTAGGGGGAGATTTGTTCTCTGCACTTTAACCCATCCTATTGTAGTACTAGGAGCAGTGGGCAGCCGCTGCGCAGCGCCCGGGAAAGAAGAATGTGCGTCTTTTTCTACTCGGGCTGTGTTGGTGGTCTCTCCTCCGCGTTCCGCGCTGAGCCGTGCCACTCCAGGACAAACCGGTTTAAACCCCAGACGTGACAGTCCCCCGCTGCAGGTCCCCTGACTTTCCTCTCCCTCCACGGTCTGGTTGTCTCTCTCTGCAGCCCTACGCTCTCCCTGTTGAACCTGACAGCAGAAGCGGATGCCCCGGAGGGACTGCTGATAAGCCCTGTGTAGTCGCACCGTCGTGGAACACTTCCTAATGCGCTTCCAATCCCGGACGCTCCGTCTCTCTCCGTGTTCCGGTAACGTCACCTGGCGGCGTTCCTGCATCAACCGTAGGAGGAAGGCTGGTCCTGGAGTTTACAGACAGCCAGGATGCCTCTGACAGGGCCTTGGCTTCCAGTGAAAGAGATATCGCTGAATTAGGCCATGTTTTCTTAAACTTTCAGATAGAGGCTGACAGAGGGACGTCAACCACTTAAAAAAGTATTGGCCTTTTAGTTTGAGTTTATGTAGTGTAAATTCACATTATTTAATTTAGTTGTTTGTGTGTGTGTGAGTGGGTGGGGGGGGGTGGGGGTGGGGTGATAGCCTGGCACGGCACGGTACGGCACATTTGATCCGTCCACCTGTTTACCTGTCTCTGCCTCTCTGTCTGTACCAACTCTCTACTTATCTAACTCAGACAGCTCAGCTGCTGTTGGACAGAGCTGCTCGTCCTGCCAACAAAGAGGTTTCATAACAGTTTTCCTCCTCATACTGGTTAAACCATTCAGAGAGAGGAAGAGGAAGGGGGAGAGACACATAGAGGAAGAGGAAGAGGGTGAGGGAGAGACGGCGAGGGAAAGGGTGTGGGAGAGGGAGGGAGAGACACTGTGAGGGAGGGGTGAGAGAGAGGCAGAGGGAAAGGCTGTGGAAGGGGGAACGAGAGATGGAGAGGGTGAGGGTGAGACACGGAGAGGAAGAGGGTGAGGGAGAGGGTAAGGGTGAGGTAGAGAGAGGGAGAGGGTGAGGTAGAGACGGAGAGGGAGAGGGTAACGGTGAGGTAGAGAGAGGGAGAGGGGAGATGAGGAATGTGGAGCGGGCAGTGTCAGGTGGTTTCGATAAAGACCAGACAAGTGGGCGGCAAGGGAAAGGGGAGGAGAGAGAGATAGAGAGAGGGAAGGAGAAAGAGAGAGAGAGAGAACGAGAGAGAGAGAGAGAGAGAGAGGAAGAGAGATAGAGAGAGAGAGAGAGAGAGAGAGAGAGAAAAATAAATAGATTGAGTGATTCTCTATTCGTCAGATTCTGCTCCTCCTCACCCAGACAAGGGTCAGGGGCTGAGGGCTGTATGGCTTGGCCAGGTGGCTGCTGCTGGCACCCAGTACATATGTTTATATTATATATTATATTTATACTTATATTACTGCTTTAGGTTTAGATGGAGCGCTTCATTTAGGCACCACAACCTCTCACTTCTATTGATCAAGGGAAGTTGAGCAGTAGGTGTTCTAGAAGCTGTTCAAATCCAAAACGTATCAGTATATATCAGTAGTATTATTATATCGTAATAAATGTGTGTCATTTCCATGATAACTAATCCTAAGGTCATTAAATTGGCTAATTGATTTGGCTACGTTAACTAGACAGTATTCCTATCCTGACCAACTCAATTCCCCTCCTGTCACTCCCAGCGCCATAAATTAAACTTCCTGTTAAAACGCCTACGCATCATGGGTAGTGACATGAAACATTGTGAGCCTAGCGTGGCCCCTTCCCTCGGCCCCGGTACAGAGGGCCCTGGCCCCGGAGCTTATTGTTGCTGATGCTGCTGAGCTGTGTGACAGCTGTCATTGACCCCGCAGCATGATCAACCTGCGGTGATGTAAAGATAGCAGCGCTCTGAGGGAGATAGGTAGTGGGAGAAAATAAAATAAACAGAGCCCGCTCAACTCTGAGGTGAGGCAAGCTAGTGGTTGGCACTGGAGCAGACAGAGAGGCAGGGGGAGAGAGAGCTGGAAGAGGAAGAGAGGGTCTATCTACTGTATGAAGAATAAACAAGGTGGTCTGGCTCTCTGCTTGTATTTCACATGGCCTTGAGAAGTCTTCTGAATACAGGAGGTTGTCTACACAATGTTGGCCAGGGCTCTGGTCTGGTCTGGTCTGTCTGTCTGTCTGTCTGTCTGTCTGTCTGTCTGTCTGTCTGTCTGTCTGTCTGTCTGTCTGTCTGTCTGTCTGTCTGTCTGTCTGTCTGTCTGTCTGTCTGTCTGTCTGTCTGTCTGTCCGCCTGTCCGCCTGTCCGCCTTTCTGCCTGCCTGCCTGCCTGCCTGCCTGCCTGCCTGCCTGCCTGCCTGCCTGCCTGTCTGTCTCTGTCTTCTCTTCTCCAGTCTTTATCCTGTGTTTTCATCTCAGACGCAAATTAAGGTTAAAGCAGGGTGTAGGCTGATCTGGGTGTTGCAGCAGTCTGCATATATTCAATATTCTATTGGAAGTTTGGGATTATTAAAACATAGGAATGGATGGGATTTTATTGATTCAAATTATAGCATTTATTTATATCATTATTTGGCCATCTATAAACAAAGTATATATATATATATCATGCATAAGTAAAGCATTTCAGATGAAATATAATGGAGGGAAATACATTTTAGAACATATGGTAAAAATAATACCCATAGCAACACTGTCCATTCAGATGGTCTTGTTACATGACTGAGCATGGCTTTGATGGTTGATGGACACAATATGCTTTCTCAATAATGGACGCAAAATGGATCCCTATGGGTCTAGGGGTTTGAGTGTGTGGGGTAATTCTGGAGTGATTTGTTCTTTAACTACCACCAGACACTCCCCCTACCCTTCCTCTGTCATGGCACATGCGCCCTGCTGAGGAATAGGAATACGGGACAGTTACACACACTCACTCTCACACACACACACACAGACACACACATATGTATGCACACACTCCACAGCCTTTAACTGACACTAAAGACGAGGTCCCAGTCCCCCCACCCTTTGTTCACTAAGAGGTGAAGGTCAAGTCCACGAGCAAATGGCGTTTCCTGTAGGGTCACAGGTGAAAGGTCACTGTGGCCAGACTTGAACACTATCGACACAACATCCACATCACTCTGTTCAAAGAGAGACCGATCTTTTAACACTTCAACTTGAACTTTATCATCAGCATATCTCACATTTTTTAAGCCAAATAACGCGAGTGACGTATTCAGTTCTTAGTGGCCAAGCACTTTAATCGGTGGTATTATTCACTGACTAATATTGTCATTTATATTTTGTCATCGTGATTAGCTATTTTGCGGCAGGCTTGGTTTGTTCTCATTGCACTCCACATGTCCACTGGAGACTCTGGGCAAAAACAAGCTTTGGTCCATCTGGAAGTGCGTTAGCCCGGAGTTCGTTTTTTATCGGGATTGTCAGACCGCTTAGCAGGCTGCGGTCCAGCTATGATCAGGAGACTTCCCTTGGCAGAACAATTTTATCGTCTTACAATACCGACTTTCAACCGTGGTCAGCAGAGCTCCACTCTCCTAACCAGATCAGGAACGATTATGGAAAAGATCTTAATTCATTATAAAATCAACACCCGGGCTGGTTTGTATCAAAGAACACCAAATGCTAGTTTTAAGCGGCCCATATGCACTGGTGCTGTACCCGTTCCTTTGAATGTGATGACAGTAGATGTTTTGTGTTGCTGCTTACCGACAGACTTCTGACGGGTTGTGTTCCATTCGCAGTCGGAGACCCCGGCTCTCATAGAGGAGCCGGAGCTGAGGGTCCTCCTGGAGGAGTGCGAGCTGATCCAGAGTCAGGTCTGCATCGGGGGTCAAGGGTCAGGGCTGTTGTCGCCTCCGGGAGACTGGTGCTCGGACGCTGACTCGGGCACCCTGCCGTGCGCCGCCCCGCACCTCTCCGAGTCCCTGCTGACCGAGCTGCTTAGGGACGCGTACACCACCAGCTTCAGCCACCTGGAGGGCCAGGGGACCGGCCCTGGGCCAGGGGCCTCTAGTCCGACCGAGCCCAGAGAAGGAGCTCTCCACCTGGAGTCGCTAGAGACTGGGGAGGGGGAGGAATCTGGATGTGTCAAGCTACCTTTAACAACAAACACAGACTGACCTTTGCCTGGGCAGCTGCTGGGAGTCCTGTGCAAGTGTGTTAGTGTGTATACTGGCGTTGAAATAACTCATCGCACAAGGCAGACAGCTATATAGTTTTCCGAACTGCTATTTTCCAATAAAAAAGCCATTCTCTAAACAGATTTCCGCTTGCACTCCACGTGATTCCCTTTACAGCTTGAGGAAGGACTGTGACCTTGATACACGATCCAATGCACTTGGTTTACCTGGGACAAGTCTGTTATCTTACACACACACACACACACACACACACACACACACTTTCACACACACGTTGACACACGGATTCACACACACATGCTCGCTGTTTGCTCCCAATCTCAATCCAACACACACACACACACACACACACCATCGCCAGCTACCTCCGTGGCAGCGAGTGAACCAGCCCCCAGGAGACTGTAGGAACCCTCACTTAGGTGTGAGGCAGTATGCGGTTAGAAGCGTTATTCCCAGTTTCCACAGACCCTCACTTTGGACTGGCTTGCTGATCTGCACTGTGTGCTAATGCATTGGCCTTGGTAGAAAAGCCCTCCTTGGCATCATTTTATGATACTATGCCACGTTGCTATTAAGAGTCTACAAAGCTATAGATCTTAGTTTTTACCTACTTTAGCGTTATCATAAAAGATGAGAAGTGGGGAAGGGAGAGGAGTACAGATGTCTGATGGCCAGTCAGACCTGGTAGTTGACTTGTAATACAAGGCTGTGGTTCATTGGGGAGGTTGCCGTATGTTGACTCCAAAGAATAGAAGCATTCCAGCAGATTAGCACAGCAGACCTTCTCTGCCTGGGCTCATTAAAACTAATATTTTCAGTTAAAGTTGGAGGTAGTTACAGGACTAAGATGTTTTTACAGGGATGACGTTATATATTTCAATAGGATAAAGTAATAGGTTACTAGTACAAAGGTTATGCAGGTTGGCTGAAGCCCTGTGCAATTCTGCTTGAATTATTGCATGTTTTTAATGGAAGGTTCCTAATAGATAATGAATCCTTTGGGAGCCACCAATTTGATATTAGATAAGTGGCCTGAATCTAACCTGCCTGCAGTCAGAAACTGAAAAATAGACTACCAGTCTACCTCTTCTTACGTTGAACTAAACAATAAATAAATGAATATGCTTTAAGGCATGAATATTTTTCCTGAAGTGTTTATTGTTCATTTGACATTACAAATTAACTGGTATGAGTTTAAACAACAGTTTGCAGATACAACTATGGTAAACATATTTATGAAGAGGCATAGTACTGTAAATAAAAAAGACTAAGAGAAATATAAAACAAAACATCATCCAAAGACATCATTGTGTCTGTGTGCAAACAGGTTTATACAGACAGAAACACAGTATAGCAGGTCTTGTTTCTTGATAAATTATTTAAATAGCATAAATCTACACTTAAGAAATAACCTCTTAACATAGAACGTACAACATAACAATAATTTATCCACGAATAACAATGCACATGAAATATACGACATACACATGACAATATTTCTTATCAATCACGCTCACACAGGGGAATTCCTTCTGCTAAAAAAATATCTTATATACAGCATGTAAATGATTGTACTAAATATGTGCTAAAAAAATAAGCCAACCAATTTATAAATCTGCCGCTAGAAAGATGTTTTGTCGGCCCCAATCAAAGATAATGAGGTAATGTTTGTACATAAAGGGTTTTCTTTTGTGAAACAAATCCTCACACACACCCCCAGGCAGTCACACACGGACACACGCATCCCATACTGTGCAGAAGAAAGCTTTGGCGTTTTGATTAAATACTGCAGACTGGTATGAGAGGACTTGAGTTTTGAGGTTGCAGTTCTTTAGAAAGAATGACTGGACCTCGGCCACATAGTTGGTTAAACATGAGTCATCACTTGTGAGGACACTCCACATGTGACTAATTTAATAAATAGGATATTTGTGCAACTGTCGTCCTGATTCTTGTCCTCTCATGGCAGACTGGGTTGGCCCTGACCTCCTTCTAGTGTATCTCTGTGTTAAAGACAGGTGACAGGTGGTTCTACCCTGCGAGTCTCCGCTGGCTATGAGGGCCCTACACTACCTGGAGTGTCCGTTGGCTCTAAGGTAACTTCTGCTGCCTCTTCCTGAGAGAGAGAGAGGGAGGGGCAGGCAGGGGGGAATCATCTTAGGATGTCTTTATCGTGAGGTTCGACGCGGGTAACACACACACACACACACACACACACAAACACACACTGAGGCAACATTCAGTCTTTCTGATATTAACAGTCCGTCCATACTGTCCGTGGTCCCTCATTGGTTCCTTCGGGAGGCATGTTTGGCCCTGGCTAAAGATACGCTTCCTGCTGCTGTCTTCATATAGGAACAAGCCTGTCCAGTCCACAGCAGACCTCAATGGAATGTAGAATAAAACAACTTAAAAAAATACTCTTTTTTTTTTTTTTTTTTTACTTTTTCTTTTTTTCTTCCTTCCCTTGGCTGGACCCTCCCCCACCCCCCTCATCCGGAGAGAAAGAGGGTTGCCAGAACGCCCACCCCACTAGTTCTGGAGGGGGTAGCAGTCTGAAAGGCCCCTCCTTGGCGGAATGGAGCAGAGCAGGAGGGACTCGAGGGGGCCGGCGCTCAGTTTGTGGGTGGGGTTTTGGTTTTGGGTGAACGTCTGCAGGTCAGGCGACCTGTGACCTGCTCCTTCGCTCTACTTTCTGCCACTGTGCACGTCTCAAAAGCAAAGAGTCATATGGGTAAGGTCCCAGGTCGCATGTTAAATATTCATATTGACACATAGATACATTCTTCAGATCGCTTGCCTGCGGAACAATTATGAATCTGTAAGAGAAAGACGAAACAAAACAGCAACTTTAAATTCATGGCCAGAAGTGGCATTACATCACATGAATGTAATCATATTTCATAATATTACGGCTGTTTTTAAAATACTCTCTTGTTTCTTACCTCTGCATGCGTATTTGAGGTCTGAGAAGTAGACCATCTCTTGAGAGAAGACGAACAGGCCTAGTCGACCGCCGGTATACGTCTTGTCATAGATGTTTCCAGAATCGGCCATGATTCTCTTACCCTCATACATCACCACTCTGAACAGGACAAAAACAAGAGCAAGCCAAACATGAGCTCACAGTTCTAGATATATTTCATCTATTTCATTTACAAGTTAATTAGTCTTAAATGTACTATACATCGACAATCTTTACATCATATGCCTGGAAACATGGAACTATTCTCCCCTATGTATTGCCAACATCTTTTTGTGTGTATTTGGAGAAGCATGGCCTGTGCAGCCGGGTGGGTGTGCTGGCAGCGTAATGCTGACCTGATGAGTCCAGTCTTGGGCCGATGGACCAGAGTCCACCTGTAAGCTGTGAAGTCCTTCCAGCCTGTGTTCTTAGGGTCGTGCCACAGGGTACGCACCTGCCAACAAACAGACCAACGAAATCCAGTTGAACGAAAGCTGTAAACCCTATCCTTATAACCACGATCCACTTTGAACAACAAATGACCTCATTGCAGTAGTTTTGTTGAGATATGTCGCGTGTCGCTGCGTCTCCTACCTGTCCGGCGGTGTCTCCGGTGTGCCACAGGGCGTTCCTCAGGTGCTCTCCGGGCCCCGTGGTGGAGTTGACCACCTTGATGGACAGGCCGGAGTAGCCCTGGGCGCGGGTGGGCGTGTGGGACCAGTAGGTCTGGGTGATCTGCTTCCACATCACCACGTAGAAGCGAGCGCTGGACTGGTAGCCGAACACGAAGCCGGCGTAGTCGTCGTCGCGGTCGGTGTTGATGAAGAAGGTCCCGCTGAAGTCCACGTCGTTGAACTCGTCGTAACCTAGACGACCGCGGGGACCGAGCGTTAAAAACCGGACTCTTCCCTACGAAATCATCTAGTCATGATGGAACTTCTTAAAAATGTAAACCTTAACTGTAAAAGGTCATTATATAGTTATTAATGAGTCATAACACTGTTGGTAATAAACTGAAAGGTGGTTGGTTTCTATTTTGACTGCTTGAAACGTCACCACAGGTTGTGGAAGTGTGTTTGACGTACCAACAGCAATGCCAGGGTCACAGTTGACGGTCTGCACCAGCTCCTTGCCCTGGTGGCGGACCACCCAGTTGGGGTCGATCTGGGACGTGCCCTTGGGGTCCAGGGGTACCATCTGGAACCGACGGAAGTCTGTCTCGCTGATGGCAAAGTTCTCGGGACAGACGTCATCGATGTCCAGGACGTTGTCCCCGTCAAAGTCCTTATGACAGGCGTCACCTCGGCCGTCACCTAGGAAACGGAGAGCGACCACACATGGGAGACCATTGAGAACAGTGTGGATAATCTCTCATCCCCCTCGATCGACACATAATTCAATTCACATTTCTGAAGGAAGTTTATTCATGGATGTGAACTGTGGGTGGAAGTCAGTTGGCGGGGACTCATCGCGTCCCGTGCTCCCCCCCAGTGAAGGCCTCCTTTTGTCTGGGGACGAGATGACTCACCGTCAGAGTCCAGCTGGTCGGGGTTGAACTTCAGCCTGCAGTTGTCCTTCTCGTCGGGGACGCCGTCGTTGTCGTCGTCATGGTCACAGGCGTCCCCCTTGCCGTCTTTGTCGTGGTCGGCCTGGTTGGCGTTGGAGATGTACGGGCAGTTGTCCAGGTTGTTCTGGTGGCCGTCCTCGTCGATGTCCTGGTTGTTGTCGCACTTGTCTCCCACCAGGTCCGAGTCGGAATCCACCTAAAGGTCGGAGAGAGAGCCGGCAGAATTCCCCGGTTAGCCTCACGGGCTGACACTGAGGAGTGCTTGTCTTCTCGTCTTTCCCCCCCCCCCCCCCCCCCTGTTACATATCTAGACCGCCTCGGGGTGAAAGGCCCTATTCTTCTCTGTCTTCCCCCTTTTTTCTTCCTCCAGGTATGCTAGTCATGCCCTCTGAGACAAGAACCCAGTGTCCCTGCCTATTGGCAACACTACACACGCTTTCCAATCTGTTCAGCAGGTGAAGGAACGGAGAGATAGAGAGATGAGGAGGGGTCATCTCTCTCCTTCGTCCCCCAGCTTTCACATTCCCTTCTTTCATTAAAGCAGAACACAGGTGCTGCCCCCTGCGTCTTCCCTCTCTTGAAGACAGAGGGGTTTTGTAAAGTTTTGTAAAGCTGCACACCTACACGTCTCAGAGAAGACTTACATTCTGGACATTAAAGGTGAAATAAGAGAAGATATTAAAATTCAAATATTGAAAAAATAATAAGATAAACTAATTTAATTTGTTTTAGCATTTCAATTATAAATGGCTTGTTTAATATATACACCCCATAAGAATGTGATATATATATATATATAGTATTATCATATATAGAATAGAACATAGCTTGATTCTCAAGGCCCTATAGGTGAAAGGTCAAAGATGTACCTGGTCGGGGTTGTGTTCCAGTGGACAGTTGTCACAGTGGTCTCCTACTCCATCTCCATCCAAGTCTCTCTGGTCCACGTTGTAAACATACGGGCAGTTGTCCTTCTCGTTCAGAACACCTGAGCAACCCAAACACACCGCCACTGTTAGACCTAGGCAGCTAA